>JAKSZP010000207.1:0-144889 GCA_022478985.1 Massospora cicadina
GGGTATAATAAATTATCAACCCAAGCACCGCCGGGTAAATCGGCTAGCCTACTTAAAACACATTAACTGATGTACTGATGGATATCTGAAACCTTCGAGTCTAATAGTTTCAATCAATTTAGATGGGTGGGTGAGGATTGGCAAATATTATCGAATAATTCACCAAATTGCTTGTCCAAAACTAAATAAAAATCAGGGTTCGAGTTTTAAGTAGATTAAGTAAAGTTAGGAGAATCCGCTTACCAGCCACGAAGGCAGCAGCGGAGCTGATAGTCCGAGAGGCTCGAGTAACGGTGGTACAGCCTATAGGCTGACATTGTGAGCATATAAATAAACCCGAGCGATGGCGGGTAAATTTCGCCGGTGGCGGATAAATCCGAGGTTCGCAGAGTGCCGGCATCGCGTCCCGTTGAAATTTTGGCATGCTCAAGCTCCACCACAGCCAATAAACTTTTTTGATCGACCATTCTTAACGATTGATAGCTAGGCTAAAAGCGAACTCCGGGAGTTTAGAGGTCAAACTTATTCGAACCCAACCGAACCTAACTCGAACCCTTTATCGCCACGGGTGATCGATTGGTTCGATTGATCGAACCGATCGCAACTTTCGGTACGGGCTTGGTTTAAGGATTTTTTTAAACTTGGGAGTTAAATCCGTTGCCATCCTTAGATCAGGCTTGATTTTATTTTTCCAGGCCGTTTCAATCTAGGCTGACCTTGAGGTAAGTTTATTTGTAAAGTTGTCTGGCGATTTGGGGGTTAAAAATTTTCCAATAAAAGTTAATTTTATGAGCTAAGGGTTTTTTTTTGATAAAAAAATGTTATGGACCCATTGATAACTGTGGCGGCATATGGTCTGGTGGTGGGGACTGGAAGTTTTAGTTTTTTTATGGCTCTTGTTCCATGGGTTAGTAGATTCCTTTCATCAGGTTTAGTTTGGGTTTGGTTGTTAAAGTTGATTTGGTGTAAGGTAGGCTTTTGCGAGTGCTTTGGCCAAAGTGTTTTTCTAAAGCTTCGGGCGAATTATGAAAACTTCCTTGGCCGAGCAATTTATCTCAAGTTTGCGTCGGGACCGCTTAAACCAATTAGGCCCTTATTTTTAGCGGCTATCCATAAATCTAAGGCAACCGAACCTTTTAAAGTTATAACGTTGAACGCCCCACTCTGGGACGCGAATACGTGGGCTTTATACGGTAAAGCTTATGGTGATAGGCTTACCGAGCATATTGGTTTAATTTTGAGGCGCACTTTCTCTTATTTAGTAAACTAAAACCTACCCATTTAAAAGATTGACCAATGTCACCCATGAGTTCCGAGGACTTTTTCCCTCCGAGTTTATCGCTGATTAGGTAATTTTCGCTTAAGTTCAAGCTTAACAATTGCGATCTAGTCCGGTACAGTGCATTCTAGAGGATTGGGGTTCGAAGCTTTACGAAAAGCCGAGCATCGCGCTGCCTGCGCTTAATAGCAAAATCGCCGAGTTAAGCCAAGGGCTACTATGGTTTAAGCCAAACTCGGAGCCCTCGCCAGCCGCCGTCGAGATTGATGGGAAGCGGATTCAAGTTGGCTCCCGAGAGAAAAGCACCATTTTACGTCTCTCCAAGTCCCAACCCATCAACAAACGGGTTTGTCATGGTTTGCTTAAGCACTTCGCGGCGTCCAGATTCTGTCGCTTTGAGTGGAAGGCGTACCTTGGCGCCGCGGGGCCTTCCGACGCCAAGGTCGAGGGCGCCATTATGACGAGATTCTTACGTTTCTATTACGACGAGCGTGTCGCGTCCTTGGAGCTTCTGTTGGTCGTGTTTGAATGCCACTGGGACCTCGACCATCCGTGTCATTTGATATGCTCGGATCTGGTCCATAAATTTTACCCGCGTCCGGTTGAGCTTCTTGGCAAACTTTTTGACCAGCTTTTTACTGAGGTCGTCGAACTCACTGCCGCTAGCCATACGGCTTTTCAGCACTTTCGTGAGCAACGGTCGCTTCTGGCCCTAGTTTTGGTGGTGCTGAAGCATGGGGGCTCGTTCGGAGCGGCCGAGGCGTCCAAATACTTTGCTTGGCTCTTTTCGCCAAAGAAGTCCCCTGTCGATTGCCAGGCTCTGCACGCTGCCGCCAGGCATGAAAGGCTTCACGCGGATCGCCTCCACCTGGTTCTCCTTTATCGGCTACTAAAGATCGATGCGTTGAATGATCCAAACCATCTCCTCCACAGTTCCCCACAAACCTTGGACCAACTTGTCCGCGCTGCCCTGCTTGCTCCGCCCTCTCCCAATGGCGCTCTGTACAGCATGGCGCTGGCACTGATGTCCAAGGCGGCTCTGGCGTATTTCGACGGCCAGATCCCCCAGGAGCCCGCATCCCGTCAACTTTATGATGTTTTGGTGAATCCCAACCGTGCTCTTGGGGCAACCTTCAATCATTCGCTCTATCCTCACATCGACGCCGACCTCGCGGTAGTCTTCTACTGCCGTGCGCATAACTTGGACTTCTTTGCGATGCTTGAGCCCTTGCTCGCAGCCCGGGCGTGCCCTCGTGGTAGCTTCACGCTCGCGGTCGGTAAGGATTTGTTCTCGCTTCTGGCCTCGATGGTCTTCCTCTTCCCCGAGGAGGTGTTGGCCAAGGCGGATCAATTTCTAAACTGCATCGGCGAGCTTTTACGGGGCAACGATGCCCTGTGTGCCTACTTCTGGCGCGCGCAGGGCAACTCTCGTCGCTTCCGCGTTCTGTTAGACTTTGCGCGTGCCAGCTATCCTGCCAACCCGCGCTTTCTCCCGTGCCTCCTCGGCGCCCTCGTTGGGTCCCGGCAGGCGCAGAGGGTCGCGAGTTATTTTGGCTCCCTCGTCTCTCTCACCCAGCCGTACTCCCCCTTGATCAGCCGTTGCGTTGATTCGGTGCTGGATCCGGAGCTGGACCTAAGCATTTTGGAGGCGACGGCGCCGATCCAAATCCACCCGGAGCCCCGAAAGACGGCGTTTGCCATACCCCTCTTGACGCGCGGTGTGCTCTCTGACCACCCCAACGGGGACAAGTTTGTCACGTGGTCGGTGCTGTACAATGGCTGGGATTTCCTTTTGTGCCAAATGGACAACCTTCTCTGTGAGGATGATCCGTTGGCCAAAGAACACTTGAAAACTTTGGTGACGATCCGCCACGCCCTTGGCCTACTAGCGAAGGTGCTCACCACCTCGCCTGGGCAACTGCGGCATCTGTTCACGTGCCAACCTTCGCATTACGAGGTGGGCTCCGACCTGCACTTTGTCTACCAGCTTATTGCTCTGTGTGAGTTTTGTTTCCTTTCGCGGGATCCGCCGAAGGGTATCCTGTCCGTTGCCTTAGCCTTGCTGCCGATCATCTTCCCTCTTTACCCCGTGGTTATCGGCAACTTCCTCACTCGCGCCACCCAGTTCTTCAATGGCGCGGCCTCGGGTTGCACCACGCTGGCTCAGATCCTTCTCTGCAGCAGGTCTCGGCCCGATGCTTTGCCCGTCGTCGCAGCTTGCCTCGCCCTTTCGGGTGGCTGCATTTCCTTTCTCCTGGACAAGGCTGGCTTCCACCAACAAGTCTATTCCCGTAACGAGCCCCTCCCGCAGCTTGCCCTTGCGGCGCTGCGGATGGTACTGGTGGATGTGTATCCCCATTACCTCTCGTGGTGCTACCTGGACCCTGACCAAAGGTCTAGGATTGGTATCCAGTGCTTTGACCTCTTCGTTATGGTGTTGGAGGCCGGCCAGTCCAACTCCCCCGTCCTACAGGGCATGGTCAGTCTGGTTACCGAGTGCTTTTTTCAATACGATAACGACTACATGATGACTCCCATCCTCAGTATCATTACCATTGGCCGTGAGCTGATGTCCCGCCATGAGGCTTCTGGTCACCGGCTGCAAGCCTCGCTGGCGGCGGAGCTCTTGGTCAAGGCGCTTCGACTCCTTGCCCTGCTCCTCAAGAGGTTGGCTCTTGCCGCGGCGCCCGACTTGGCCGACCACTGGGTTCTGCGCATGCTGCAGGATCGCGGCGGCTACTCGTGCGATTTGGTCGGCCATATCATCAAGCTTGTTACGGCCACCCACTCCCAGCCGATCGCACACTCCGCCACTGAAGTCATCTCGCTCCTCACTGCGCTTTGCTCCGCGGACAAGCTGGCTTCTCGCAAGCTGAACCTGGCCTTCTCGTCCCTGACGCAAGAGTTTGGCTTGGAGGTGCGCGACCTCATTTTAGACGTTTCAATCGACCCCTCCCTCAAGCAGAGCGTATGGAATTTGCTTTCATGCCTGGCCAACGCCCGCTCGCACTACCTCGCCTCCCTCCTCGGTATGGCCGACGCCTTGGGCCCGCCACACCTGGTTGGCCTTATCGAAACCACCCTGGAAGACAGCCGGAGCCTTGTCGACCAGGCCACGCCGGACGTTGCTAGCTTCTTCTGCTTCCTAAAGCAGCTCTGGAAGCATCACCCCTATTACGCCGCCCTCTCGGAGAAGATTGCTCTGCCGTTGCAGCTTTGGGAGTTGGCCAAGAACATCCTGACCCTCGATGCCACTTCGAACCCCCACCTCGCCTCCATCCAGGCGAACCTCTGCCAGCTTGTGGGGTTTGAGATCCAACGCCTGGCCGCCTCCGACGCTCCGGCGGCCCCCCCGAAATTCCACGCGCTGGTTAGCTTTATTACCCAAACGTTGCCGGCGACGATTCGCGCGGGGCTTGCGCTCGAGCCGCGGCCGGCCTCCCTCCAGCGGTTGAATCGCTTTGCCACGGCCGCCGATATCTCCTTTGCCAGCTTAGAGGCTTGCATAGCGGCTCCGGGGGGTCCGAACTCTGGGCTCTACTCGCTCGATCGCCTTGGGATGGATGCCGCTACCGTTGCTCGGGCCCTTGGCTTTCTACACTACGGCCAGGAGGTTGCGGAGCGCGACCTGCTCCTGGAGTGCATCGAGCAGGCTAACCGCGACATCATCGACGCCCACGTCCACCGCCAGCTATTCCACGAGCAAACCAAGTTGGCGTGCAGGATCTTTCGTTCGGCGGAAGTCACATTTAAGGACGAGGTGGCCATGGTGGATGGCCTCAAGGGGCTCCTACGCGGGCTGGTGGACGCGCAGCCCTCGCTGCGGCCGCCCGCGATCCATCCGGTGGGGATCGCCGACCTTGCGCGGCTGATGGCCGAGATCGCGGGGATCGTCTACGAGAGGTGCGCCCACTTCAGATCCCCGGAGTCGGCGGCGTTGCTGGTGGAACTGTTTGATGCGTTGCTGGGCTGCCAGGCTTGGGTGAAGTGCGAGGATTACGCAGCCTCGGCCCCTAAACTGGTCCATCACTTGAAGCTGGGGTGGTACCAGGCCATCTCCGGCACGCTTATGGCCCTCGGGCGCCTCAAAGCTTACTGGGGGGAGGGTTCGGAGGGGGTGGCCCGGTTCCATCGCGGCTTCGAGTGGGCCGTCGAGATGGCGGCTGACGAGCTCCCGAAGTTCATGCCCACCTTAGAAACTCCGATGCTCTCGGTGACGGCCAAGATGGTGGATATGCTGGTGTCCCTGTTCCAGGTCGATATGCTCCCTGCCACTCAGACCTGGGCTGAAGCCCTACTGGCCGGTAACATCCCCGATACGCTGCTGCAGATGTTTGTGCGCTTTGCCACCGTTGACCACGTGGGCGCCCGGTTGTTCTCCCACGGGGTAGCTAAGCTGCTCGCCTGCCTCTCGGGTGCCCCGCGGATCGCTGCTGCGCTGGTCGAGGGTCAGGTTCTCCCCAAGGTTGCCGCCCTGATGCCCCAGCTGCACCAGCCCACCAAAGTTCCGGGAGCCGATCCCATGGGCGGCATCGTCAGGGCGCAGGTGCTGATTGCGTGCCTCGAGCTGTGCACCCAGTTATACGCATCCGCTGACCTGGGCTACGGGCGAAACCGTGAGGCTGGTTCGCAGACCGATGAACTGCTGGCAGCTTGTGCCCCGATAGTGGATGAGCTCTTCCGTCCAATCTGGCTCTCGGCGCAGGTGGGGTTCCTCCAGCTGCCGTGCGTTGAGGCCGCCGTCAAGTTTATCACCTCCCTGGATCCCGACGTGCTTCCCGCCCGGGCGGCCTTACACTGGGGATCGCTCGCCGACCAGCTTTCCCCGCTGCTGAGCTGCCTGGTTGACACCCTGCTGCTCCCGGGGGCGCTCGCCAAGCGGGTGGCGAGCCCCCTCGGCATCGAGGTGCAGCTGGCCCAGCGCTTCGCCATGGCGCCGGGGGAGAGCGACCATCTGGCTCGGGTCGCGGTCGACCGCGTGAACCTCCAGCTGCTAAGGTTTTTCAACGCCCGCTGGCGTTCGCTCCAAATCCTCACCACCAATCCGGCCCACAACGCCCACCCGCTCACGCTCGTCGCCAGCGCCTACAACAGGTTTGGTACGCCGCTGTCGTTTGGCACCCTGCTGGAGTGCGTCGCGATCTACACCCCCGCCTTCGGCTACGCCACCCAGTCCATGGAGCCGTACTTTTCCGGCGGGAGCCCCGGCGGGAGCCAGAGCAGGGTGCCCAGCGAGCTCATCGCGCGTGTTGACACGGCCGCGTCGCTGCTAAGCCAGGCCCTGATCCTCCTATTGGCGCAGGCTCACCTGCTGCTCACCTCCGGGGCCTACGCCCCCGATCTGAAGTCCAACCTGATGTACGACCTCCAGCAGGAGCTGTCCCCCCAGCTTCAGGCGGTGCTCCCCCCGCTAAGGCGGCTCGTGGCGTGGTTTCCAAGGCGGCCGGCGGCCGGGGGCGCGGGCCCTAACCTGCCCCGAACGCTGGGGCATCTTACGCGCAGCTGGAAGTGGGCGCATCAGCACCTCCTTGCCGGCTCGTACCAGTGCCTGGGCATGTAGCCGCGTTCACTCCTAACCTTCGCGTAGGGGCCGTACGCTTCGGTCACCCTTTGCTTCGGCCCCAATTAAGCTATACGGCCGATTAGGTAGGCCGCTGGCCCTTCCCCCAAAGCAACCCTACTTCCGATTAAAATAAAGCCAAACCCAATAGTAGCTTTACTCAGTTCATTAAGCAGCCCTACGACCATCTAGCCATTTAAACTTATACTAGGTGGCTGTAGCCCCACTTTGGCTCCTATTAAGATGGCTGTAGCCCCACTTTGGTTTGATTTAAGCAGGTCACCGCTGAGCCTTATAATGAACAGCCTTATTGTAGGCTTATCAGGTTTACCGATGGGCAAGCCCCACCCCCTCAACCTTTACAACGGCGCGTGAAGGCTAGAATTACGCACCCCGCGATCGCATATTTACGCCCCATCAGAAGAGGTGAGCTAATGGGATCCACCTTGGGTTTGGGTCACGGGTAAACTATCCGTCGGGAATTTAACCAGCTTAGGCTTTTTCTAATCGATTCTGATACCAATGAATCCATTGGGGATGATCCCCGATAGGATTGATTGGTGGCGACCTGTAGGCTTTCGTGGGGAAGCTCCGACGTATCATCTGATTAGAGTTAGACCAATCATTTTAGGCTCCCGAGTGGGCTCCCGAGTGGGCTCCCGAGTGGGCTCCAAATTAACCTTGATTAACTTGACGGTTAGGCTCCCTTAAGTTATCGGGGATGTTCCCCAGCAGTTTCGTTTAGCTTACCAGCTCGAGGGTATGACTTTCTGACCTTGGAAATGGATTTGAAGTTCCAACCGATGCCATACTGAAGCTATAGGCCGACGCGTAAAAAGCTATCCTCTGGCAACTGGTGCCAACGATTCTAATAGGGCGCTACGGTACCCGAATGCAATATTTTATACAATATTTCCAAAATAAAGTATCTGATCCTCGATCGTACTGGATTTTACTAGCGATTAATTTATTTATAGGATGGGAGTTCTAATATAGTGAATAGGGATCAAGGTTGGGATTTACCCTTACCGACTCAGATTCAGGCTTCCTGCCATACCGGAAGTTGTATCAAGGAATCAACCCTTGCGAACCGGTGCAGTGACCTTTCAAAACCAAATTGGTTATCCAAATTTAAACCCGGGTGGTCCTACCCTACCCCCCAGGCAGTTGAGTAAAATCCATACGGTAAACAAAGTTTACAAAACCAACTAAACTTGGGTTTTGGGTTGGAGGTCCAACTAGGTTTGGGTTGGTTGCAACCTGGTTTGACCAAATGTGAACAAAATTGTTTTTAATGTACCTTTATAACTAATAATTAGATGGGGGTTTGATTAAGCTATGCATCGTTGGTTTACACGTACCAACTTACCCATTACCCTTTATAACACAGATTCGCCAATGAAATAGTATAAACATTAGATTCAGCAACTATTGCCAATTTAAGGTTTTATGGAAATTATGGTCAATCCCTCGCCACCCTGCCAACGCCAAACCTTGAACCAGTTAATTATCTTAACTTATATTAGCCTTAGCCTAGTAAGGTGAATCGCTTTATCATGGCATATTGATCTTTTCTCTTACGTCCATATAAAGCATCATTACTAGGTTCTGTTTTATCAAATCTTGTCAGCCTTTGGCCCTATCAGTTTACCTTACTATGGTATAAATCCTCAAGGTTAAGGTCTCATTGGCTCACCAGGAAACTTATGCCAATGAATTTATATCCCTGAGGGTAGGTGGGTTACCAAATGGCTGACACCAATAGGTTTATAGTTAAGCAGCCTATAGAGATAATTAGCCAATTGGAAGGGGATCAAGTTTGTATCGGTAGGAAGGCCTACGTTCAGGAATGATAGGATCCTTGCTAGTTTAGGTGAAGTTTAGATGCCCAATAATTTGCAATCCGCTCACGGGAGTTCGAACCGCAGAAGCTACTGAAATTGCAACCAGAGATGAACTCCAAGATGAGCATCCAAGAGCCTGAACCCTTTCTAAATCTGCCAGATTAGTTGTTAAAGGCCTTGCCATTCAGAGATCATCTGAACTTGCTGAAGCAAAAGAAAAAGTGGGTCTGCCAGATTCCTCCACATTCTGCTGCATCATTCCAGGAATCGCCATACCTTACTCACTCTCAGACTTCACACAAATCTATAAACAACCATAATTTTAATTAAGAATAGGCTTTATTATAAAACAAGTTTTACCTGGTATTACTAGAGATTGCCTAGCATCACCTAGAGTTATCACCGACATTTTAGCAAGGACTTGCTTTGAAGAGGACCCCCTTTCCATCAAGCGATTTGCTTTTGTGATAAAAAGTCTATTAGAAGCTGCTAGAGTTATAGCATCTTTAAACATGTTGCCTTTGAAGGGCTCACCTTTGAATGATAATAAAACCCAATATGGGTGCTCTCTACCAGGACCCTTCTGAGGCTAGCTGGTGAAGACATACCTTCATAAATGAGCCCAGCAGTTGCAGCTTTACCCAGATGGGGGAGAAAATGGTCTTGGCTGGTGGGCTATCTACTGGTGGAAACTGAGTAGCTTAATTTAGCCCTCAAACAGCCGCTACCAAAGTTGGCTCAAGGAGCGTGGATGAGTAAGGGAGGAGATTTTTTGATGAGGATCTAATGCTGATCTCATCGTTCAACAAAGCCATCTCCCTTTCATCTAAAGTGGTGAGTCAGCCCACCAAGGTTTAAAATCTCTTCCAACTCCTAGATACCAAAGCCTCACCCAATCATAACAAGGTTTGCTACGCCCCCCTTCAGGATGTTATGGATGGCTTAGGTTGTCAGGCTATTAAGGCTAACCCCCTAAACTGACCTAGGACTGCTGAGTCAACTGAGTCTGACTGGTCCCCCTCTCCAGCTATTCATGCTCTCCTCAAACTTTTTAAGTGCTTCAAACCCACCTCTAAATAGAAGTATGTGCCTGGACCAAACTTACTCAGCCTTATCTCAACATGTATAAAACATGATGGAACATGCTATGATTGCCAAAGATGCTAGCACGTGCAAACCAGCCTTGATACTAAGGCCTGAGCGATCATGATGCTATACTTCAAAAGGTGCGCTACCTGGGTGGAGCTAAGGGACACCCCTACCAAAGAATTAGGAATTGATATCCCTATCCAATCATAAATGAGCATCCATGCAATCTATTTTAAATGCGATAAAAATATTAAATTTTATGAGCGGTTTTATTATGGAGCTAAGGCCCTCACATCCTGTTCTGAGTTAACTTGGATATTTCCATTGCCGCCATCCTCTCCACGTTTCAACACACTATGACCCTTTTAATACCCTTCCAGAATGTGAAAAAGCAGTTCAGATCCATTCTTAATATTAATTAATCTATCATGATTTGCATGGGCTGGAGGTGCGTCAAACTCCTAACAGGGGAAACCAGCCTCACTTTCATGCCTGGGACAACTCTAAAGATCTAAAACTTGAAGGGTGGTTAGCCTGGCAGGTAAAACTGCTTCCACCCTAGTGCAAGTTTCAGGTTCAAAACCTGTACTGGCTAGAAAAATTCTTGGTGTGGTATATTTGTCCCAAGGTTGACCCACCTCAGATATTTTTTTAAAACTCTTGATGTGACCCTTGCTCCTATTATGGATTCTTTGAGTATCAGGATATTTCCTGTTAGTAAAAAGGATGATGGGGCAGGAAACGTGGAGTCAGCTTAGGGCATGAGGCACCCTCTGCTGATAGCTCTGTGCTTTATCCCATGTTGACCATTGCTACGCTCTGAATGTTGCATCCTATATGAACCTGATGAGGTGTTGTCTTGGGCTCATTAATTTAAAATAAAAATATAATCTTTACTCTGCTCCTCCTGTACCACCTCCGCCATGAAATTCTATTTACTCAATCCTACTTTTTTGCACTGAGGTTGCCAAGGTTGTAGTTTACCATAAGGTGAAAATTCTAGTTATAGTTAATACTGGATCACAGGTTAACGTTAAGTCTTCTCAATTAATAAAGCAGATGTTGGTTGCACCAGATCAAAATCAACCCTTGGATTATGGAACGATGGGGCCTCACCAGACCTGATCTCTGGGTGCTTACCCACCCCGCCTCTCCAGTTTGGAATTCTGGTTGTGTCAGCCCCAGAGGTAGTGATAGAGAATGATGGTTATAACCTCTTCATGGGAACCCAAACCTTTCATTAACTTGACTTAAAACTAGTCACATGGACTGTACTTTTATATTTTTGGATATCACATCCCTCTAGTTGTTAAAGGTATCCCTAAAGAGGAAAGAGGGAGGAAATCTAGGATTTGTCAATTGGAGCATTGGAGCTTCATTAGGAGGCTAGAGTATCGAGTGGTTGGGCCAAAAACCAAACTGACTTATTACAGTGCTGAGGCTCAAGAAGGGATGCCCATGTACTTGAACAACTGGGTAGTTATACCATGGAAATCTCAGATACTGTTGGATACGGGGATCCAGGTTACCATTCCGCTGGACCATATGTTTAAACTTTTTGGGGAATCTAATCTTCCCATTCACAAGCCTCTTACCTGCCCTGAGTTGCTAGATCCTGCCTATTTGGGCCCCTAACCAATTAGAGGGCTAATTTTACTAGTCGCTGACATATTTTCAAAAGGTTCATGCTTTGGGAAGATGAAAGGTGTATGGCATAGCATATTTATAGGTGGCTCTCCTCCAATATGGGTCTGACCCTACCAGAGATCCAAGGTTGAAGAAGCCCAGGTGGTGAAGGAGCTGCGCAACTCCTGGATGCCAGATTGCTTAAGACCTCACAAAGTCTATGGGCCTCACTATTGCTACTTATATGAAAAGGAGGTGGTGGCCATCACATGGCAATGGATTATCACCATTTGAATGCCCTTAAACAAATGGATATCTATTTTCTACTTTAAATTGATGATTCCCTATGACTCCAGGACGGTTCCCAATTCTTCTCTGCAATGGATCTTGCTAGTGGCTACTGAAAGATTGAGCTTACACTGGAGGATTGGGAGAAATGTGGCCTTATAGCAAGTGAGGGGTTGTCAAACCTACGAGAATGCCCCAAGGACACTGCAACGGCCCAGCTGCATTCCAAAGGGCGATGATAGCCTGTTAGGGGATTTGAAGATGTCCTGTGTGTTAATCTACCCCAATGAGGTGGCCATGTTCTCTCTCACCTTTGACCAAAACCTTGCTCACTTGAAGGAAAATGATAAAACATCTCTGCACTGTTTCATCAAAGCTAAAGCCTGCTAAATGCCAGTTTTTAAACTGACATGGAATCCCTTGGGCATAAAGTTACCCAAGAAGGGATATTGCATTACCAGACATATTGGTCACAACTAAGAAGATGACCTGACCATCCAGCTTACGCAATATTCATGTTTTCCTCAAGGTGGTCAACTATTATTGACAATTTATCCCCCACTTTTTTAAGCTTGCTGAACCGCTGATATTTGCTTCATAAAGGAGGTTCTGTTATAATAGGAAAGAACTTAACAACAAACCTTTAATGTCTTAAGGAAAGTGTAGGTCCAGAGGAACAGCCAAAGTCCCTAGACCAGGACCAGGATCCCTTCAGGACAAGATGGGTCCAAAGGCCCAGGTGGACCACCTGTCACAGCTAAATGACTTGGCCCATGTGATGGATGAGCGCTGGGTCACTGTCCTGGCCCCAAGGATCCCCCATCCCTGCCCCTCCCCATCCTCTACCCTGTTCAAAATAATAGAGGGAGTCTGCAGTGAGAGTGCCTAATCCAGGGGCCACAGGCAGGGCCCTGGGTCTCACCCCACCCCAGGCCGTTTTTCTCAAAATTCCCCAAAAATGGGGCAAGTCAATCCCAAGGCTCAGATTTCCAATTCTGGGCTGGGGAAGCTGGTATGGGCTACCCATTATAGAAAATCGGATTGTGTCATGATTATACAGCTTACTAATCATCAAATGAGCTGGGACAATTGCCCCAACCTAGTGGATTGTATTCAGGCAGTACAGGGCACACAGCCAGACTGACTTGAACAATCATGTGACAGGTTAGAACTGTTGACCTGACTTGGCCTCAAACCCTAGAAAAGGCTATCCAAGTTTTTTGACTTCATTTGAAGCCTCAAATACCCCCCTGCCTACTGATTCATTGGCCAATCAGAGCATGCCTCTGGATCCCAGGGACCAATCCCTCAAAACCTCTCATCAATTTTCCCCCTTCATAAGACAACAGCTCCCCTGGGTCTGTTGTTAGTTCATTTTACTCCCTTGCTCAAGTCATATAGAATAAAACCCTGAGTTTGCCATATTCATCCTGTTGCAGACTCTGCCCACCATTTTTTTTATTTTGGAAATTCTGCTATTTGATCCAGTGAAGCACGTTGCCACCCAAATTATTATCCCAATAATTACCAATAGGGTCATCCACCAATTGACCCTACCACCTGGCAGGTCATCATAAATATTTTAAAACCATTTGCCAAAAATGGCGTTGTTGGTATTCGAGGTGAAAAATAAATCAAATTCCACACTTTCAAGTTGAGCCACAGTGAATTGACTATGGAGCCAATTCAAATGAAGATGACTTTAGGAGTCTTGTCCCCACTTCCTGAGTCACAAGAAGCGGAGTTTTAACCAATCTGGTCATGTGGTGACGAAATACAATCAGGGTGACAAACAGGCGGTCAATCTAGAAGGCCATGAAAGGTCCTGAATGGATGGAGTCACAAAAATCCTTGAGACACCATATACCCATGCACCCTATAAATATCAACGCCTTATAATCTAATAAATTTATGTGGTATTCTATCTATTCTTCCATTTCCTTTTCAACCCATTTTTACAAATTTTTAGCTTTGAGCCACCTTCAGACCTCATCAACAGTCTAAAGAACTGTAATGACAACAAATGTGGTGCTCACTACAGGGGGCTCTAAGCTGTACTGAGTGAAAATGTCTATTACAAGCAATGGAGAATACTAGCAGCCCTGACAATCAATCTGCTGTTCAGTCAAGGAGTGCTTCTCATTGGATTAGTACCTCACAATATGAAATACCACCCTTGCAGCCTGAGAGATTAGAATTATGGGCCACATTCCAGTTCTCCCTGCCCTATATTGATGGAAGTCAGTACCAACTTCGGTACAAGAACCTTAATAATGTTCTCCAGCAATTAATACATGGCATCTACTCCATGGGTGCTTGCTCCAGCTGTTCTCATGCCTCTTCCATTCCCTCTACCATGAGGGACCTCTATGACTTGGCCCGGCTGCTGGAAGGAGAACTTGTCCTGGGTTCCAGATGATACCTTTGCAACTTTGTTTACCAAGATATTCATCACCTATTCCAACTAGTTGGGTTGCACCATCAAGAAGTCTCCTGACAGCTGGGACTCACCCAGACTTTACACTCACACATCGTCAATTTCCACAATGCAGCCTCCTCCTTTATCCACAACAACCGCAAGGCCAGTATTGATAACTGATGGTTGATCAACGAGGTCTGAGATAAAAAGTGTGGTGTTAGATAGCAGGATCTCTGGCTATCTTGAGGTCCAGCTGCATCAGAATGTCCAACTTCTTGAGGCAACTTGGAATCAGCACCTCCTCCAAGTTGAGGATCTGGTATGGGTCCTGAAACAACACTATTGGGAGCTGTCCTCTTGTGAATAATCCTCCAGGAGTGCAGGTCCTAAAGGGCCTAGGGGGCCTGAAGGCTCCAAAGGGCGTGAAGGACTGAAGGACCAGAGGTCCCCGTGGACCTCAAGGGCCCCCAGGTCCCTCAGAACCCACCCCTGATGGCCCTGAAGACCCATGGCAGAAGGATGTGATAACAGCCTTGGCTGCCCTACGCAATCAAATTCAGAATGTAGCTCAGGGATGCAAACTTCAAATGTATGGAGTCCCCCTCGACCCTAGGGTCTCCATTGAGGCACTGTCAGACGAATTGAACAACTTCAGTGCCTTCACCAAGATTAACAATACTCACATCTCTCAGCTCAACCAAACTACTCGAGGGTTCAAAACCCGTTTGACCACCCTCAAGAGCCAGCTTCACCTTCAGGGCGCCAACATTCAATCCCTAAAGGAGCAGGTTGCAAATAAGGCTTCCGTTTCCTCCCTCAACCAAAATTGGAATGATATATAAGAGGACCTTGTGGGCCTATGGCGATGGCTAAACCAGCAGGCCCCAACAACTATGCAAAGACTGAGATCCTGGAGCCAGCGCCATCCCTGGTGTTAACACCCTCTCCAATCCTCTTGTAACTAACTTTAAACATAGTTAAAAGAAAGATTCACCCCTGGCCAGGAAAGCATTGTCTCTTCTGTACGCATATGAGAGTTCCATGAAGGAGGCCACTGACTGGCAGAAGGTAAAGCATATCCACTCCTGCCTAGATAGCACTGCCCGTGAGATCATGACCCCCATTTGAAGGAGTGCAACACCTGGGAACAGGTCCGTTCAGCCTTAATCAAGAGTTTGGTAGCAATCAAACCCTGTCCAACCAAAATCAGGCGTTCATGGGTATCTGACTGAATAAAGGAGAAAGTCCCATGGAGTTTGCCAGACGTTTTTATTTCCAAGCACAATACTTAGTCACTACAAATCGTATCACTCTGGAAGATGATATTACCGCTGTCATTTCTGCATTGGGATCCTACCCTGAGGTTCAAATGCATATGATTGGGCAGAAGAATGGGTTTACCTGTATCTAGGAGATCAAGAAAGCACTTAACAAGATCCCTGCATCGACTTTACACTTTAAGGCTACATTCACAGGCCCCTCTAACCGTCCTAGAGTACATGTGGTTGAAAACCAGAAGGATATTTGACCTTGATGAACTTAGAGTAATGGTTTCAGACACATTGCCAAGACCTGCTGGTAATGAATTGACGAGGAGGTGGGAAAAGTACCATTAGCATGAAGGACAAGGCGCTCCATGCTGACATCCCTACACAGCCTCAAGAATCCTCCATAACTTGAACAAACCTGGAGCTGTCGTACCTTAAGAAGAAGTTTTGGTATCTAATGATAATAAGGAAATTGATACTGCTCACTTTTCTTCCGATGATTCTCCTATGTTTCTCATACTACCGCCCCAATTTGGAAGTCTGGTTACCCATGTTACGGTTTGGATTCACAAAATTCCAGTCCTTGCCATAGTCAAAAGTGGATCTCTCATGAACGGCATATCATTCAAGTTAATGAAGCGCGTCAAGATTGCTCCAGATTTGCCACACTATATGGAGTATGGCACGGTTGGCCAACAATGCACCCAATCTATAGGGGCTTATTCCTTTCTGCCGGGACAGTTTTGAAAGCTTGCTGTAAACACCCTGCTGTCATGCTAGATAACCTTAGCTATGACCTGCTCCTTGGGACTCAGTTCCTTCGAGATTATTAAGCATTACTCCATTATGATGGCGGCTTTCTATCCCTACTAGGGCATTGGGTCCCTCTGATCTTTGTTACTTCTAATGATTCTAAGACTGAGGTCAAAGCTGAGCCTAATTACTGGAGATTAAAGGCCAAATTGATTGGCTTGAATATCATATTAGGGGCTCCCAAGTCTGATTGCGCTCTCCTGCTGTTGATGGGCAAGAGGGCATGCCATCTACTTACCTAGGGAGACTACAATACCATCAAGGTCCCAAGTCATTGCCAACACCCAGGTCCATGTTAACATCCCCTTGGGATACCTATTGGAAATCCGAGGCCTAGACAACCCATCCACAAAAGAGGTGCTAACCTGCCCAGGGATACTAGATCCAGCTTATGCCGGATCTATATCCGTGTTATTTGCCAACCTCACTGACAAACCCAAAAAATAGTAGGTCCAAACAGTCCCACCACCTATGTCTGCCTTCTACCGGTGGAGGCTGTTGCTGATGTCTGAAGGTTTGAAGACTTAAGAAATTTCAGTTTGGAGACGCCTCCATCAGTCAGCCTCGTCAAAACCAAAATCAGGAAGGACCTCACGGATGACCAATAACATAAGGTTTAAGAGTTGTTGGAGGAGTATTTGGACCTATCTTTGGCCTCAACCTATGACTTTGGAAGAATGAAAGGAGTCCTACATCATGTGGAAACTGGGGATGCTCCCCCCTTCTGGTCCCAACATTACCAAAAAAGCATGGTTTTAAGAGGCCCAGGTGATGGTGAAATCCAAACAACTACTTAACGCCAGAATCCTGGTACCATCACGCAGCCCTTGGGCCTCTCCTCTTATGATGGTTTGGAAGAAGGATGGCAGCCACTGGGTGGTGATGAACTACCACAACTCAACTCCATCACCATGAAGGAAAGTTATACTCTGCCCCAAATTGATGATTCCCTCCATCTGCTTGCCAGATCTTAGTAATTTTCTGCCATGGACCTTGCCAGCGGATATTGGTAAGTTGATCTCGCCCCTGAAGATCAAGCCAAGTGCACTCTCATAGCCAATGAAGGACTATTCAAGTCCAAAGGATGCCCCAGGGACTTTGTAACGCCCCAGCCACTTTCCACATGCCATGGACGGGATCCTTGGAGGCTTGAAGCTTTCCTGCGTCCTCGTCTACTTAGATGACATTACTGTTTTCTCAAAAACTTCTAATGGACACATTGAGCATCTCAAGGAAGTCTTCAATAGGCTCCAAAAGGCTTCTATAAAGATTAAACCTTCGAAGTGCTCCTTCTCCAATCTGAACTGGAGTTTCTGGGACACAAAGTTTCCAAGGATGGCATCCAGCCTATACCGAACAAAGTCAACGCCATAGAAGAGAGAATGCCACGCCCCCAAAGCTTAAGGATTATCCAGGTATTCTTAGGCATGGTGTGCTATTATCATAAGTTTATCCCCCAGTTTGCCAACCTAGTTGAGCCACTATTCTACCTACTGCAGAGGAATGTGCCGTTTTAATAGTGGCCTGAACAAGTACAGGCTTTTAATGATTTGTGAACTTCTCTATGTACTAAACCCATTCTAGTCCACCCACATTTCAACCAACCCTTCTTGTTGTTTATGGATGAAAGTGATGTTGCCATCAGGGCTATCTTAGCCCAACATGAAGAAAACCAAGTCAACCATCTCATGGCCTATTTTAGTAAGAAACTGAGTAAAGCTGAACGAAACTACAGCGTTACCAAGAGGGAGTGCCTGGCTGTCTTGCTAGCCATAAAACATTTTTGGCCTTATCCCTATGGTACTCACTTTAACATCCTTAAAGACCACTCCTCGCTCTGGTATCTCCAGCAAATAAAGGAACCAGATGGCCAATTAGCCAGGTGGGCCTTACGACTACAAAGCTATGATTACATCATTGTCCATCATGCAGGCATTATTCACCAAAAAGCTGATGGCCTCTCCAGGATGCCAGTGCTAGCAGCTTTGACCCCTGAGGAGGACTGGCTGTACGATACAATAGGACGACCTGAGCAATGTGTCATGTGTAGATGACATAATAGTGGGGACCAACCCCAAGGATAAGGCTGGGCGCCAGGAGGCCCAGAAGGTGAAGTTACAGGCCCTCCCTGACCTAAGGCATACCCTAAACCAATGCTGGGTACGGGCAAAATATGCCCAGGTCGGTACTAGTGGGGTGCCAAATGCCCAGCCCCTTACATCAGCCCAGGAGTTGAAATGAATGTGTTATGTAACGAACGCTGATGGTTCAGTTTTTCTTGTTGAGGAACAGGGTTTCAAAACCCATTCCATTTACAAAATCACACATTAGGGTCAAATCCAACTTCAATCAATTACATGAGTGAAGTCAGTTTCAGCGCGTATTATACCAATATGAATGGTAGCATGTGCCTATTGGTGGATTGGTTCTTGGGTCCACTTATGCAAACCCCTTATTTCCCCGTTGATGTTTAAATATGTTTTCCCTGACCAACGTTCATTTTTGGTCGACTTCCACAATAAATATTTGCCCCATTTTTCCATTTTTTATATGTTATCTTTAGCAAACCTGTGCGTGGACCTCTTCGAGGAGGTCTCACACAAATTAACTACCTTATTCAAAATTCAATTAAGTTTTAAACTTGTGCACCGTTGGGCCGCCCAGGTTCCCTCCAACCTAGGAAGTTTGACCCTTTCCACTTAGTGCACCGCGTCGTTTTTGGTCTATGGGTTGCTATCATGACCACTCTACTTCCCTTATGTTATTATTGCTCCAGCACCCTCTACTGGGCTTTAGTAACCTTGGTACTAACGGCTAGTTTCCATGCGTTGGCTCTGTGCACTGAGCATCATCACGCTGGAAACAAGAGAGTTATAGACACTCTCCTTACATTAGTCGACCAACCTCAAAAAATTATGTGCACAAATTTTTTTCGTGTGGGGCTTTTCCAGAGTGGAAATGGTGGGCGCCAGCTGAGGGCTTCAGTTGTGGTTAGCCGCACTGCTGTTTTTCTGTTTTCCAAATATTGGAGCAACTCTGCGTTATTGCAGTTGCCTTCAACTGGAAAGTATCCACCCTTCATGCTTGTACCTTGTGGATATGGACACTTCAATGTCTGAAAGTTGTGATTCCCCGACTTTCCGCCAGAATAATCAATTTTCATTTAAATAAACGAGTTTCCCTTCGCCAGCACGTTCAGACGATGCTGGCGGAATCAGCGTAGATGGTCCTGGGGGTGTTGGCCTTTGATAACGTTGGGCATTCCATTGCAGTTAGGGGAATTTGGTCAGTCACGTCAGAAAACGCATTTTATGACAAAAATCTTATCCAAGCCTCTGAGCCATTTATCAGCTCTTACTGCTTGGATGAGGACCCTATTCCTGTATACCAGATTACCCCTAAGAACCCTCGTTTGGCCCCTACCATGATATGGGGCACTCAGGAAGTGGAGAAATAACTTTTTTGAAACATGATAATGTATATACACCTGCAGAAGGCATGGTGAGGTATGTGGCCTCAGTATAAAGAGTGGCCAACTATTCCTCCACATTTTTTGATTCCAAAACACAATCTGATGGCTTGCTTGAGCCAGAGGAAGAATTTTTTGGTGAGGTGTTGTCATTGTCTACCATAAATAAAGACCATTCCGGGTATTTTCTACTGACTCCTACCCTCTCTTCCCCTTTAGAGAAGCTCAACACCACTATTTTGCTGGATACTGGCGCCTCTGGAAACTTTATGGACCAGTACCTAGCCGACTACATTGGACTGAGTTTCTTGCCAGGTGATATGGTTAGTGGAGGGGCATCCCAAGGTATTCCCACTCTGAAGATCTTTGGGACAGTGGACTATCAGGTTGGCAAGTACCACTTGTCTGATCACTTCAATGCGGTCAAAAACCTCCTGTTCCCTATCATTTTGGGTGTGGAGTGGTGGTGAAAGTTTGACGTTAGAACCAACCTGAAAGAGAATACCCTGTCCCTCACCATGGAGAATGGTCGCACATTTGTTGTGCCTTTGTTGGAAGAGAATGCCCAGGGCGAATTGCCCCACTGGCCCCACCTTCTCCCTTGTGAGCCTTGCCCCTTTTTGGGAATCCTCAGTGGAAGTTCCTTCCACAATGCACTACAAAGACCAATGGACACACAACAAATGTCACCAAGTACAGAGAATACACATCAATATGACACTACTTTGAAGATTTTCCAGATCACTGTCCTGACACAGAAGATAAAACACACACATTAAGACAGAGATAGTTGCCTCCCACCGCGTTAAAAGAAGACTGGAGTACCAGGTATCCTGGAAGGGCTTTAATGCTGCAGAGAACAGTTGGGTCCCAGCGCGCGACTGTGTGCATGACCCAAGATCTGATTGAAGCCTTCCACAAGCGTTTCCTTCAGGCTTCCAGATATCAACCCAAACTGATCATTGACGCCATGAAGTTGGCGCCTGCTCATAAGAACTTTTCCCTCGTGCAAGCCCCTGAAGGGGGGGTTAAGCCCCATTTGGAGGAGAGAGTAATGTCATGTGTAGATGACATAATAGTGGGGACCAACCCCAAGAATAAGGCTGGCCCTAGGAGGCCCAGAAGGTGAAGTTACAGGCCCTCCCTGACCTGAGGCATACCCTGGACCAACGCTGGGTACGGGAAAAATATGCTCAGGTTGGTACTAGTGGGGTGCCAAATGCTCAGCCCCTTACATCAGCCAGGCGTTGAAACGAATGTGTTATGTAACGAATACTGATGGTTTGGTTCAGTTTGTCAAGTAATGGGGTTTTGAAACCCATAACATTTACAAAATCACACGTTCAGGTCAAATCAACTTCAATTGATTACACAAGTGAATCCAGTTTTGGCATATTTTACCAATATGGATGGTAGCATGTGCCTATTAGTGGGTTGGTGCTTGGGTCCACTTATGCAAACCCCTTATTCCACCATCAATGTTTAAATATGTTTCCCTGACCAACATTCCTTGTTGGTCGACTTCCACAATAAACATTTATTCTATTTTTCCGTTTTTTATATGTTATCTTTAACAAACCTGTGCGCGGATCTCTTCGAGGAGGTCTCACACAACATTAATACTTTATTCAAAATTCAATTAAGTTTTCAACTTGTGCACCGTTGGGTCGACCAGGTTCCCTACAACCCAGGAAGTTTAACCCTTTCCACTTAGTGCGCCGCGTCATTTTTAATTATGGGTTGCTATCATGACTGCTCTTCTTCCCTTATGTTTTTATTGCTCCAGAACCCTCTGCTGGGCTTTAGTAACCTTGGTACTAATGTCTAGTTTCCATGCGTTGGCTATGTGCACCAAGCACCACCACTCTGAAACAGGAGAGTTATAGACACTCTCCTTACACAATAGGAGTTGGAAACAACCGAGGTCTAAGCTGAACTCTGAAGAATGACAAGAGACACGCAATTTAAGGATGGGCTGCTCTACGAGAAAGTAAATAAGAAGTGGCTCCCTTATGTCCGCCCCTCTTCCCAAACTGATGTTATTCTAAAGGGCCATTCTACTGTGGGACACAGGGCATTTAAGAAGACTCACAAATGGCTAAAGTCACGATGTTACTGGGACCAAATGGTGGAAACCATCCAAGAGGTCTTGGAGGCATGTATGACTTGCCAATCCCAAGACTGAGCCAATCCTCAATTTTAACACTCATTCATCGCCCTAACAGAGCCCTTCAATGTCATTAGCATTGAGTAATGGGCCTCTCTCCCACTGGGTTGCATGGCCATAAGTATATTATCCTAGCCGTGGACCACTTACCCAGGTGGGTTTAAGTGATTTTGGTCCCAGCTGCCACTGCCACTGCCAAAGCCAAATCCCTCTTCCTTGTTCGATCCATTTTCACCCAGCATGGGTGCACCCAGACCTTACTTTCAGATAACAGGTTGAATTTTACTTCATAGGTAGTGCAAGAACTTAACTCACTATTTGGCACTACCCAGAGTTCCGCTGCCCCCTACCACCCATCAACTAATGGGGTGGTAGAATATGCTAAACAATTCTTACTTACATTTACAAAAGTTGGCTGCCTCAGATCCTGCTCACTGGAACCACTACCTACCAGCGCTTTGCTTGCCTAAAGGATAAGCTACCACCAAGTCATCAAGATGTCCCCATTTAAAGCTCTATATGGGCGTGTACCTCGGCTATCAAGTAGCGTCCAGTCATTGCTAAAGACCTCCACACCTGAGAACTCTGAATTAACTATGAGGGTCTTACCCAATGAAATTGTCCAGCTTCAAGCCCTAGCCACATAAGGCATTGTCACCACTACAGGAAGAGAGACATCCCGATTTAATCTTGACTGATTCTCCTTACCAACTTTAAAATTAGGTGACCTTATTCTCTTTTATCATCATCAACCTGGAAACTGACAGAATAAGCTAGACATTCTTTGGTCTGGACCTTATAAGGTCTTTCATAAGGTGAAGTCAGAGTACTCCATTGTCAATGTCAATCAGGGGACCGTGGTTAATAGGGTGCATGGCTGGTTCCTTCAGTCCTATACCCCCCTCCAACATGATCTTGAGGGGGGCGTTGTCAGGATTTGAGGTGAAAAACAAAATGAATTCCCCACTTCTGAATTGAGCCACAGTGAATCAACTCTTGAGCCAATTCGAATGAAGATAAATTCAGGAGTCTCATCCCCACTTCCTGAGTCACATGAAGCAGTATTTTCCACCAATCTGGTCATGTGGGTGGCGAAATACAATGAGAGTGCCAAACAGGCGATCAATCTGGAAGGCCATGAAAGATCCTGAATGGATGGGGCCATGAAGATCCTCAAGACACCATGTCCCCATGCACCCTATAAAGATCGAGACCTTTTAAGTTGATAAAAATATTTGGTATTCTATCTATTCTTCCATTTTCTTTTTGACCCATTTTTGCGAATTTTCATCTTTTAGCCACCTTCAGACCTTGGCAACAGTCTAAAGAACTGTAAAGATGACAGGCGTGTACACAATTACCATCTCCAACTTGCATCTGCTCATTTCAAACCCAGCTCACCACGCTGCTGCTGGTTCACTGGAAGCCACTCATTTAGAATAACAGCAACAGAGCAACTTCACCCCATCACTAGTGGAGCCCAGATCCCACACTTAGCCAATCTGATGAAGGTATTGTTCACATGAAGGGCCTGGAGAACCCCCCTCAAGGGGAGCTCAGCCCCTGCGTCTTGTGCAGGACTCACTTGCATCTCACCTTCATTGCCAACTTTATGCCAGAACTCATAAATTCCTTGTTTCAATTATCTCCATTCATCTTATAAAATTGACAGGCCCTCTACCTCGCACAAGCCACCAGTAGGGCCTCAAGGCTTTAACCTGCTCCCAGTTACTCAGGCAGCTCACCTGAAGGCCAGCAACCATGGAGCTATGAGGATTTTCTTCCTCCCTGCCTCCCCCACCCTAGGGGGCCCATGAGACCCACGGTTGCCCCATTGCAGCCATTTGGTTTGCTTTTGGCCTTTAGTACATTACTGAACTTTTAATTTCCTCATGTCGATGCTAGAACTCCACATTTCCAAGTCATTTGTACCACTGTGCCTCTGGCATTATTGGCCCTCCACTGGGCGTTCATGAATCCTGATTGGGAGCCCAGTTTAATCTTTATTAGACGCGTCCTTGACAGAGAGCTCTAATGACAAATTCTGTATTAATACATTTAAATTTTTAAATAAACCTTTTATCCTTTTATTGACACTAGCTTTCGAAGTTTTGTAATTGCACTTCTGAAATAGATAGGTAAGTCTTGAAGTTACTTTATAGAATTTACAAAAAATATGATAGATGAAAAATATAAGGTTGTAAATAGACCTATTTTTATTATCAAAAGATTGAATAATTATAGTTTTAAGTAAACTGAGTTTATCAGATCTTTTCACTTGCTGAGCAATCTAATATTCTCATATCACTTGATTGGGATAAGTGAGATTTTTCTTGTTAGAATTGATAAGATTAGATTCATTGAGTTCCCCCTTCAATATTATTGGTGAATATTTTGGGGAAAAAGTTTTGGGAACAGAAGAATTCAGCAAAACCTGACACTTCTTCCCTCAAGATCTGTTTGCAGAGGAATATGTTTCCTCAAAAATCTTGGCTGGATACAACTTACAACTATACCCATATCTACATGGACAATTGAATATTATAACCCTTTCTCAATATAACTTGATAAGGACCAGACCAATTAGATCCTAACTTCTTGGTTCTTCCACCATATCAGGAGTGGTAATATATAACATAATTTCCAACTTGATATTTAGGCAAAACAGGTCTATGTTAGTTACTTTTTTGAGTCTCCTTTTTGTTGGTTACTTCAATTGATTCCATGGCTTGAGCTTGAAGGGGAATAATATCATTAGCCAAGTTTCTCATAACTAAATCAGAGTTTTCTGGGATACTTTCCTTGAGTATTGCTTAAACGCTTGAAGGAACTGAGGGATCTCATCTGCAAATACATTTGAAGGGTGACATTTTAATAATTCAATGATAACTTATTCATTTAAGCAAACAAAGCACTAGATAAATAAAAGCTCCACTGAAATGGGTCCATTGAGGCAATCTTCCTTAAAATAGAGACTAAAGTTCCATTGACTTGCTCAATGGCCCCATTAGTTGATGGATGGTAAGAAATGACAAACCGTTGGGAAGTATTGAATAACTTTGACAACTCTTATAAAAGGTGAGAAGTAAAGTTCATTTCATTGTCTGACATAAGTACTTTGGGGTACCTGTGTTGGGTGATGATATGGTGATAAAGGAATAATGCAGTAGCTCTCACAGCAGGAGTAGCAATTGACACAGTATCAACTCATTTAGTTAAATGGTGCAAGTACCGTGGAACATCCCTGTGCGTTGATCAAGCTCTTTTCCTATTTCCAAGTAAGAAGGTATTGAAGAGGGTGGCTGTACCCCTCATTACCCAGGGGTGACCTCGCCCACGTGGTAGATGAACGCTGGGTAACAGCTCTCCCACTTCATATCCCTCCCCCAGTGCCACACTCACCTCATCAGAACTAGTAAATCTGTTCAGGGAAATCTGCGCCAAGATCGCTGAAATGAAATCAATCAGTCCCTAATTGAGTGGGAACAAGCCTGATGATCAGATCCCATATAGTCAAAAAGGGACTAAGGTTGATTCATTGTCCAGAATTGCCGATGGTTTCAATTTGGCTAACACCACAATCACAAAAATTAACCCCCTCCCAAAATTGTTGGGGATGATCCCCCGACGTGCAGGTAGTAGCATCGGACACCATTGACAAGGGTTTGAAGCTCCCATCAGGCAAATTGGGCGTTGCAGCTGATGCAACGCTTTTGATCAAAAAAACAGTCCAGCGACTGGGCATGGGTGGGTTGGGCATCCTGAACCTGTTCCCAACCAATTGGGACCACCCCTACATGGGGCGGCCTTGGGGTATCCTGCTGCTTGTCAGGCCAAACGCCATTGTACCAACCATTGGAAATGTAGCCAAGCCTCTGTTCTGGAATTCAAGGTTGAACTGACAGCGACTCAGCCTACTGCTGAATTCTTTGATGTTGGTTCCCAATGAACTTATCTGCCCCCATTCCCAAATAATTCGCTTATTATGTTGAAATTGAGGGTCCCAATCCTGGCTTGTCCCCGCATCAATCAACCAATATTTAATCAGTTGCATCATACTGAGAAAATTATTGGTCGATTTTATTTACTTTACTTACAATAAAAATTTGCCTCAAAAACTTATCAATTTTAAATTTTATTGATATCTTTATGGCCGCGTTCCCAATGGCTTTTCTCTGGTGCCAGTCAGCCCTTATACCGGATGGGCCCTACCAGTACTAATGGTCACTATGGCCCCACTGTCATAAACTGGATTCAGCAAGCTAGATACTTTTGGCAATTCAACCCTGTCATCGCGACCTTTCGCCAATAATATACTGGGATCCTGTGGCCCTACATCCACCATCGCCAATCAAGGATCTGCCCCCTTATCTCCCCAGTCAAAACAACCCCACTACCAGCGACCTTGTAGAAACTATATATGTGGTGCCACCCCCTGCAGCAAGACCTCCAGTGTCTGAGGCGGTCTCTATTTAGTTTGTTATCAGGTTAGTATTAACCATTGTCTTGCACCAACGATTTATCATTTCCCAATGCCTGGCTCCATACAACATCATACATGAAGCAATGCCTCTGGCATTCTGGTTTGCTTTTTGGGTGCTTACGCATCACAACTGCCAGGCCAGTTAAACTTCTTCTGCTGTTTTCATGACATAATTGACCGTCCATTGTTTCCAGCCACTTCCGCCTTGCTATTTGAGGTGGGCATTGCAGTGGTTACTTTTTACCAAATGAATATGCAATCAATAGTCTGCTTTTTATTGTTTGTTTAGTCACTTGCCAATTTTGGGAATAGTATCCGCTCTACCTTGGAGAAGTTTCTTCAAATGATCGAGCTGTGTGGATTGCTACTCCTCCCCCTCCTAATAGCCCAGAGGAAAGTTCACGTGTTCCTTCCTGTGAGATAGTTAATCAAGTTCTTGACGCCCTCGCTGAGGTGCAAATGCGTTCAGCAATTGTGCTTAATAACGCCTCTGCGTTATCTCATGCTCAACAAGGGGTCACCTTATTGGACGCTGTGGAAGGGGACGCCTGTTGGTGGGTTAGAGGCCTTCTGCGCTCTTCCTCACAAGCGGAAGATCCCACTTCGCTGATTGCTGTTGTATTGGCTGCCTTGAATCCTCTGGTGTCACGCTCAGACTACTTATTCAGATTGCTCTATACTATGGCTGAAGCCCCTAGCTTGGCTTCTTTGATCTCTACCTTCCGTGAACTGGCTCCCACACTGGACCTCTCTAATGATATGCTTCAGGAAGTCTTTAGATCAGGCTTGGATTCGGTTTTGGCTCATCATGAGGTTTGGTCCACCTCACAAGGAACAGTAGATCAAATATGTGCCACCGCAACTACTATAAACGCCTTCCCCCGCCATGCTTCCCACTATCAAAAGGGAAATTTATTGATCAGATTACCCAACAATGACGCGGATGGAGTGTCTACCCTCAAACCAGTGATATTTCCGTCTGCCAATACCGTTGCCACTCCTGTGTCTGAGTTGGTGGATTCAATTCACCTATAAATGAATCCATAAAAGCCCATATGGAGGAAGTTGGCTCTCCCGCTTTCGTTCTTCCCATCTTTGCTCCAGGGAAAGCCCCTGACCTTCCTCCCAATTTGCCAGTTATTTCTTCAGTCACAACAGAAATGGCCGATTATTCCAATAAACAAAATTTCGCTTATTTCTTATTGCCTATGAAGATTATTATTGGATCCCAACATGTCTCCTTTGAGGCCCTGGTGGATACCAGAGCTGCAGGTAATTTCATGAGCGTCAAGTTAGCTCAACAATTAGAACTGGACATGGACGCGGGTCCATCAATGATGGTGGCTTCTTCTGCCTCCCAGACCTCATATGTCATCTGTCAGCCAGTATCTTTTTCAGCACACCAGTTTAGCTTCTGCGATCATTTTTCCACTATGCTGAACTTGGTGTTTCCAGTGATTTTAGGAGTGGGATGGTGGCACTGACAACATGTCAAGATTCATCTGGAGTCTAACATGTTGTTGTTCATTAATGATCAACTGGAGGGTGAATTTCCTCTGATCAACACTCTTAAAAAAACTCAAGGTTGCAGTTCTATTACTACCTTCATCTCCACTGCGGGCATACTGGCCAATTTTCCTGAAAGCCTAATGTGCTATTGGAGCATCTTCAATTTGGAAAAGGCGGACCGTTTGCCTCCTCACACTAAATTTGACTATGGATTTTGTACGATAGAGGAGTTGGTGAATACCAACTGTCCGTTGTATCCCAATACAGTGGAGGAGGAGATTGTGCTCAACACTTGGTTGGACAAAATGCTGAAAAAAGGGTGGTGTTTAAGGAGACCTCACCAGTCGCGTCCCCCATCATCTTCACTAAAATAGCTGATGGTTCCCTCCGTCCCTGCATGGATTATGGGTATCTAAACAAAATAACAGTTTCCAATCCCTACCCCTGCCTTTAGAGCAGACGATAAGCCAAGAAATTTCCAAATCTTGTGTGTTCTCCAAGCTGGATCTCATCAACGCTTTTAACCAGATTCAGGTAATGAAAGGGCAAGAATGGTTAATGGCGATCTGGATGAAGCGAGGCATTTTCCAATTCCACATAATGCCCTTTGGGCTGAAGAATGCTCCCGCTATGTTTCAATGTATGATCAACAATGTACTAGGTGACCTCTGGTTTACTTGAGGGGTCACATATATTAATAACATTCTGGTTCACTCCCCACTTCCCAAACAACATGCCATTGACTTGGAAGTGGTTGTGGCCACCTTGCAAAAGGCAGGTTTGTTTGTTAAGCCTTCCAAATGTGAGTTCTATAAGGAGGAAGTTACCTTTCTCAGGAACCTCATCCTTAAACATGGCTACGCGATTCCTCCTAATAAATTGGGCGCTATCTGAGAATGGCCAACCCCGACCACCCAGAAACAATTATTAAGTTTCTTTAGAATCATCATTTTCTTAAAAATTTTTTCGCCGGCACTTTTCCAACTTGTTGCCTCACTCCACCCCTTATAGGGAAGAACGTACCATTCCGCTGGATTCCTGAATGCCAACAGGCGTTTAAAACAATCAAAGATGTTTTTTTATCCCCCCATTTTAGAACACACAGATCCCACCAAGCCATATATTGTTGCATGTGACGCCTTCTCGGTACCAGTGGGAGCAGTGTTGCTCCAAGAGCATGATGGGTTGGAACACCCAGTCACATATTTTTCCCAAAAGTTTACCTCTACGGAGCAGCCTTGTGCCATCTATGAAAAGGAGTTGGCAGTCGTAGCATGGGCATTAACTCATTGGAGGTACCTGTTACATGGTGCCCAACATGAGTTAACGGTCCTCATGGATCACCAGGCTCTCTTGTATTTTTTCAAACACCAAAAATTGGCACACCGGCAAGCCTGAACCTATTGGGACTTATGCAGTTCTAATTTTTTAATATAAATTCATGAAGGGTGCACTTAACGTGCTTCCTGATTTCCTCAGCCGCAGCCCCGCCCACTGTTCCTTGGACCCAGAGGAAGTGGACCTTGTTACCATGATCCCTGCCACCCAAATCCTATCAATTTCCCCCCTGTCGTCTCTTCTGTCGCTCTGGCTCCTGACGCTCTGCTAGTTGCTCAGGTCTTAGCTGATCAAATGGCCTGCCCTGAGGGTGGAGTTGGTTGAGCAGTTGTCCCACCAAAGCCATAAACACTCTCTAGACTCCTTGGAGGAGGGTCTCATTTATTTTCGGTCATGAATTTGGGTTCCTCCTTCCTTCAAAACCAAGGCATTCTGCACACATCATGATCCCCCCAGTTGGCCATCCTGGAGATAAGAAATGCATTGACTTGATCAAGTGGACCTACTATTTGGGGATATTTGACAAAGGAGCTTCTGGCCTGGATCGCCAATTGTATTACTTGTGCTTGGGCTAAGTTGGATCACTCTGGTAGAAATGGGATTTTACACCCCTTACAGCAGGAGGAGGGTCCATGGACATTGGTGTCTGTGGATTTTATCTTCAAACTCCCCTGCTCTAATGGGTTCATGTCAGTGATGGTGGTGGTGGATGGTTTCACTAAATTTTCACTTTTTATTCCTTGTACTTCCACGATTACATTGGAGGAAACCGTTTGCCTCTTTGTACGCCATGTGTTCTCAATGTTTGGTCTCCCACAGGAGATCATCAGTGACCGTGGTTCACAGTTCACAGCGCAGTTTTGGAGTGAACTCTTATCTAACCTAAAAATCTCCCCCTGTCATTCCATGGCTTATCATCCCTAGTCTGACGGACAGTCTGAGCGAGTTAACCAAGTCCTTTAACAGTACTTGCATTGCTATGCTGCAGCCACACAAGATACCTGGGCCAACGATCTTCCCCTTGCTCAATTCGCTTATAATAATGGGACTCACACTTCCACGGGATTTTCTCCCTATAAAGCGACATTGAGTTACAATCCTTCCTTTTTGTTGAACCCTGCTTGTGGCCCAAGGTCCAAGCTGCCGTGATTCACGCTGAACATATTAGGTCAACTTAATATTTAGTGCGGGAACACCTCACCAAAGCTATTGACGATCACAGGCAGTTTGCAGATCATAAGCAGCTTCCAGGTCATGACATGACTGTGGGCTCCTATATTATGATTGATACCTGTCATTTACAAATGCAAGTCCCCTCCCATAAGTTCACAAGTAAGCGTTCAGGGCCCCATTTGGTAGAGGAAGTCTTGGGCAACAGTGCGTTCCAGTTGAAGCTTCCTGCTCACTGGAAAGAGCATACTTTTTTCCACATCTCCCAGTTGTCAGCTTTTAAGGGCATGGTTCCCATGGAATCTGAGCCGATCATTGTGGAAAATGTGGAAGAGGCTGAGGTGGAGAATATCCTGGCATCCTGTAAGTCCCGTCAGTCTGTTCAATATCTTGTGGCTTGGAAAGGGTATCCGGCTTATGAAAACAGTTGGGTCAAGGCTCCCGATTATGCCAACTGTATGGAACTGGTTGAAGCATTCCATCAATACCACCCTGAAGCTCCTCGCCCCCCCCAAAAAAATTGTGAGAGTAATGGCAATCAATTTATCCAAGGCGCACAAACATGTGGCCCTCATGAAGTTTCCCAGCGGTGGTGCCCTTCCTTTGGAAAAAGGAAAGGGTAATGTAAGTCCTAGGGAACATCCCATGTGCATTGATCGGGCTCTTTTCCCATTTCTGAGTAAGAAGGTATCAAAGAGGGTGGCTGTACCCCTCGTTACCCAGGGTGACCTCACCCACATGGTAGACAAACTCTGGGTAACAGCTATCCCACTTCAGATCCCTCCCCTGGTGCCCACACTCACCTCAGCAGAACTAGTACATCTAATCAGGAAAATCTGCACTGAGATCACTAAAATGAAATTGATCGAGCCAAAAGTGAGTGGGAAATATCCTGATGATCAGATCCCATATAGTTGAAAAGGGACAAAGGCTGATTCATCAGCCGGAATTGACAATGGTTTCAATTCAGCTAACACCATGATCAAAAAAATTAACCCCCTCCCAAAATCATTGTGGACAATCCCCAACGTGCAGGTAGTAGCATTAGACACCATTGATGAGGGTTTGAAGCTCCCTTCTGGAAAATTGGGCGTTGTGGCCAATACAACACTTTTGACTAAATGAATGGTCCAGTGACCGTGCATGGTGGGTTGGGCATCCCAAACCCGTTCCCAACCAATTGGGACCGCCCCTACATGGGGTGGCCTTGGGGGATTCCTGATGCTTGTCAGGCTAAACGCTGTCATGCCAACCATTGGAAATGTAGCTGAGCCTCAGTTTGGGCATTCAAGGTCAAACTGACAGCGACTCAGCCTGCTGCTGAATTCTTTGATGTCAGTTCCCAATGAACTTATCCGCCCCCATTCCCAAATAATTTGCTGGTTAGGTCGAAATTGAGGGTCCCAATCCTGGCTTGTACCCACATCAATTGACCACTATTTAATAAGTTGCATCACACTGAAAAATTGTTGGTCAATTTTCTTTACTTTCCTTACAATAAAAATTTGCCTAAAAAACATATTTTTTAAATTTTATTGATATCTTTATGGCCGCGTTCCCAATGGCTTTTCTCTGGTGCCAGTCAGCCCTTATACCGGATGGGCCCTACCAGTACTAATGGTCACTATGGCCCCACTGTCATAAACTGGATTCAGCAAGCTAGATACTTTTGGCATTTCAACCCTGTCATCGCGAACTTTCGCCAATAATATACTGGGATCCTGTGGCCCTACATCCACCATCGCCAATCAAGGATCTGCCCCCTTATCTCCCCAGTCAAAACAACCCCACTACCAGCGACCTTGTAGAAACCATATCTGTGGTGCCACCCCCTGCAGCAAGACCTCCAGTATCTGGGGCGGTCTCTATTTGGTTTGTTATTGGATCAGTATTAACCATTGTCTTGCACCAACGATTTAAATTACCCAATGCCCAGCTCCATACATCGTCATATGTGCGGCAATGCCTCTGGCATTCTGGTTTGCTTTTTTAGTGCTTATGCATCCCAACTGAAAAGGACAGTTAAACTTCTTCTGCCGTTTTCATGACAAATGATCAACAGCCATGATAATGTACTGGTGTCCATGAAACCCCCAAGGAAAAGGTCTCAAAACATTGATACTTTCCACTTCAAACGCCTTAGCTAGTGGAGTCACTTGATGCTGGTAAGTAGGGTTGGTTGCCCCATGACTTTTACAGATGAGACACGAGTTAAGTGTCTCTCTAATGGTCTCAGTCATATTATATAATAGTTAAGGTTTTTAATCACACTTGGGTTTTCCTTAAACCACTATGACCTACTTGTCCGTGTCCTTCCATGATAGCGTGGTATCTTGAATTTGTGTGCAAAAAGGGTAACCAATTGTAATTGACCTTCTTATACAAAGATCCTTCTCATATCATAGTATCTTTAATAATAGTTTTTAGGAAGACACGATCTTCTTCAAATTCTTGATCCCACAATTCAGGCCGTCCAGTTATATTATATAATCGTTCTCTTTTCCAGAATCCAAGGTCAGTATAGGCAATCAGGATAGGCCGTCAGCATTTTGAAGTTGGATACCTGAGTAATGTACAATTGAAAATTGTAAACTTGTAGTCTTAGGGCCCAACGTTCTAGTCTCCCATCAGGATCCTTCATATTTTGCAACTATCTTAAAGAGGAATGGTTGGTAAAAACAGTAAAATGGTTGCTATATAGAAAGGGTCAGAAGTGTTTAGTTACTAAAATTACAGCTAAACACACCCGCTCAGTTATGCTGTAATTTAGCTCAGCTTTGGAGAAGTGTTTTTCTGTAAAACGCTACAGGATGGTCAATCTGCTCTTCATCAAATTGGATAGAAAAGTCCCAATATCTACATTAATTGCATCAGTATGCATAATAAAAGGCTTATCAAATTAAGGATGGAACAAAACAGGTGCCTTGGTTAAGGCAGTTCAGAGAGAATTAAAATACTGTTCCTGAGCTGAGCTCCACTCAAAATGCACACCTTTTTTGTAATAAATGGAATAAGGGCTCTTCCATGTCAGCAAACTTGGGTATAAATTGACAATAACATCCAACCATACTGAGGAAGACTTGTATGTCCCACAAGGAGGTTGGAGGTGTCATTCATTTAATAGCTTGGATTTTATCCAAAAGTGGTCGAATTACTTTAGCCAAAATCTGGAGACCTAACTCCATTTCATTCTGGAAAAAGGAACATTTGGAGGGTTTGAGCTTTGGTAAAGAATTCCAAATTCATCTAAAAACTTCTTTTAAATGATACAGATGCTCAGTAAATATTTTCAAAAACATGGTAATATCCTCCAAATATACCAGGACACAGGTCAGCTTTAAATCCCATAACATACCATCCATGGCTCTTTGGAATGTTGCTGGTGCGTTTCTCAACCCTTATGGCATATGGGTTGGTTCAAATAAGCCCTCACTAGATATTAGGGCACATTTAGCTCAGTCTTCCTGTGATAATTAAGTTTTCCAGTACCCGCTGGCTAAGTCCATTGCTGAAAATAGGATGGGCCAGCTAACAACCGGAGGGAATCATTAATACTTGATAAAGGGTAGCTATTTTGATGAGTAATTGCGGTTAACCTGAGAGAATCCAAAACCACCCAATGTGAGCCATCCTTCTTTTTCACCAATAACAGAGGCGAGGCCCAGGGACTATTGGAGGGCTTTAAAAATCCAGCATCCAATAGTTGATGTAATTCTTTGGTAACATGCGCTTCCTCTACTTTTGACTTACAATAAGGTTTAACACAAATAAAAGGTTGATCTCCAGTTTCAACGGTATGCATTATTCCCTTCATTTTACCAAAATCATAAGTATGCTTGGCAAATATGTCAGAGTATTCTTCCAATAATTGAAGTACTTGTTTCTCCTGTTCTTTAGTAAGGTGTTTCCCTATTGCAGTTCCCATAGTAAGAATCTCCTGATTGGTTTCCAGCCCTAAAGACTAGTAGACTTCCAAAAGTTTTAACGCCATAAATTTGAGATAGGGGTATTAGTTTGACATAGGCTATTAGATTTTTTCGATCTACCATTTTTCAGTTCATTGGTAAGGTTTGCCAATAAAACGGTAACAATCTAGAATATGCATAATCCAATACCCCTGGACAAGGCAAGATCTCTTTATAAGAAGGGTTGAAAATGCCTTGGACTTGTAATAAATGGCTCTTGGGAATAAAAAATTTAAAAATGTATTGGCAATAATATGAGATTTTGGTGGAATAATCACAATCTCAAGGGAGAAAATAGGAATTCCTTCTTCTATGTCAGCCATATTAGGGGGTAATTTTACTTTAGGACCTTCAACATGATACTGAACTGATTAGAACCTCTTTAATCCCTCTAACAGACATACCCTATGTCTAGTACATTGAATACGAGCATGTTCAAATAAAAGCAATGGAACCCTATACCTTAAAAAGGGTAGAGAAGAGTTAAGGTAATTAATAATTTCATCGAACTACTGAAAAAATTGAGTCCCCAAGAGAAGGTAATAACTCAAGTTATCAAGGACTATTGCAGGTACTGTAAAGGTTACTTCCCAATTTTCAATGGGAGTGACAAAAAAGCTCCAGTTATCCGAATACTCTGAGGTCTTGCAGTGCCATATTCTTCATAATGTGAAATATTGGGCTCTAATTTAATCCGCTTGATCAATTTTGACAAGACTACATTCACAGGAGATCCAGTGTCAATAATAGCTTTAGCATTATTCTGATTCACTCAAAAATCAATAAAGGTGATTATACTTTCAAACTGAGAGGGTAAAACCAACAAGGAGGGAAAGGAATAGGAAGAATGGTCATCATTATTATACTCTACAGGGTTTTGATGTTCCTGCTGCATACTCATATCATTTTTAAGATAATACATCTTATTGGTTTTGACTTTTTTCTTCTTTTCATCAGCTTTCTTTTTATAACAGCTGTCTTCTGTATGGAAGTATTGGTGACAATAATTACACTGAATAGCTCTTGCATTTTCAGGCACTGCATATACTTTAGGACTACTGGGTCTCAGTGAGTCATAGTTTTGGGGTTTTTCAGTAAATTGAGGAGGCAATTCCAACAAGGCTTCCTTTATGTCTAAGATACTTCTGAAGTTCTTTTTTACGCTAATAAGGTAGACTTGCACCTAAGTCCTAGAAGTAAAAGCATACATAACAGCAGCAATAGCATCGTCCAAATCTAACTGGCCACATGCTACCTAAGTCTGAGCCTCCCAATAAAATCAATGTGCGAAGTTTTTGATAGTTTCATTTTTGATGGGGCTGTATACCCATAAAAGCCTGTATTTGAGAAAATAAGATTTTTAACTCCCAGATCCTTTTATTAATGCTTCCTTAACCTGAGGTTAAGTAGAACAAGTCATCAAATGAGGTGCCATGATATCTTGGGCTAATTTAGTAAGACAATTTGGTAAATAATTCATTCTTTGATGGTCTGTGGCCTCACTCAAAGCCTTCTCATTTAAATAAAAGAAGGACATGATACTGCCTTCCACAGGAGAGTACTTATCCTTGAATACAGGTTTAAAACTCATAGAAGCATTGGCTGTTAAAACATGCACTCCAGGTTGTTCCAATTGAGTGGAAATGTAAGAGTCAGAAGTTTGTGAAGAATATTGAGGATAGGAACCAGCTTCCCTAGTATGAAATTCATTAATCTGGCGATTTAGATCAAAATACCTCACTTTTTCGTCCAATCTGCTAAATAACTTGAAGATTTGCTCGTGATGCTCATGAAATTTAAGTTCCAAAGTATCAATATTCGTTTGAAGCATATACCCCTTTAATTCACAGGCCTGTAATAGAATGTCAGTATCCTTTGCCCATTTACCAAGATTATTTAATTCTTCAGATAACATTTGAAGCAAAAACAGGAGATCCATAGGTACCCCATTGGGAGTTAAATTACATTAATTAGGAACTTTATGAAACTGCTCACACAACTGTTAAATCATGAAAAAGTCTGTTAGCCTGCTGAAGGGATCCTGAATGCCCTTCAGCACCAGAGGGTCCACGAGGTCCATAAGCGCCAGTATGTCCACGTGGCCCTTCACCCCCAGGCTGCCCAAAAGGTCCTTCAACACCAGGAGGACCTTGTTCCCCCTGAGAACCCATAGTTCCCGAGGATTTTTCTACTTCACTAACTCTAAATTGAACTCCAGAGTACAATTGCTCCAATTGGAAGAGGCAATTTTTAATTTCCTCTTCCATCTATTGATTATGAGCAGAGAGTCTGGAAAAAGTGTCTATCCATCCAACCTGAATTTCTGAAATTGCTTCAATAATGTGAGTCAACAAAGCTATATATTCTGTGATCAAGCTGAACAAGTTTTCGTTGCACTTAATCAAGAAAATTTTGTTTACTAATAATGGCGTCACAATTATTTTTACTAAACTTGGAGGCAGATTTGAAGAACTCAGAAACATAATTATTCAAGGATTGGAATTCTTCTAATAAATTAAGCATCCCTTGATGAAGCATTCCTACTACTTGTTTTAAGTGGTATAAGTAGAGTGTACAAAGTGGTTTAAACATTGCTCAGTACCAATCCCAGGAAATTAAGAAGTTTAATATAACCATCTAGTATTAAAAAAAGAAGTTTGATATAAATCCCTCATCATCGAGGGTACAGAATTAGCCCAGGATCGAGTAGAATGGATTCCAGGAATCAGAACTCCATCAAACATCTGATTAACGATGTTTCTTAAAACCTCAGGCTGTATTTGAAAATTCGCAATAAAGCTTAAATTAGGACCATAAAATTCTAAGTTGGCACAGAATTCCAACATAGATGGACCTTTGGGATTTCAGTTCTAGTGGAACAGACCCAACTTAAAATACTACCTTGCTTATAGTCATGAGACTCTTCAGGTGAAAAAAGAGTACCCTTCTAAGTGATTGAAATTTTCACAAGAGAGTAACTCAGAGGGCCCCCTGTAGTGAGCACCACTTTTCGAAGTTTTTAAATTAAATTTTTGAAACAGATAGTTAAGTCTCAAAGTTACTTTATGGAATCTCCAAAAAATATGAAAGATAGTAAATATAAGGATGTGAATAACCTATCTTTTATTATCAAAAGGATTAAATATTTATAGGTTTTTAAGTAATTTTTTGTGTTTATCAGATCTTTATAATTGCTGAGCAATTGAGTCTTCTGATATCATTTTATTGGGATAAGTGAGATTTTTCTTGTTAGACTTGATAAGATTAGATTCATTGAGTTCCCCTTACAAACTTATTGGTGGAATATTGGGGAAAAAGTTTTGGGAACATGAGAATTCAGAGAAGTCCTGACACTAGCGTTGTGGCTGTTGGGCCATTCTGGAACAACTGATGCAAATCAAGTTGACCATCCTATAGCATATTTTAGTAAAACATTAACCTGTGTGTAAAGTAATAACAGTATTACTGAGCATGAATGCCTAGCTGTCTTACTTACCACTAAACATTTTTTCCCTTCCTGTTTGGAAGCCATTTACACAGTGCTTGCAGACCAAATCTCTTTATATAGCTACAGTAGATGAAGGATTCAGATGGACAGCTGGCATTCTGGGCACTCAAACTCCAAAGTTATGACTTTTAAAATGAATATCATGACAGAATGATCCACCAAAAAGCCAGCGTATTGTCATGACTATCCATAATGGTGCTCTATGCTTCCAAAGAAGATTAGATTTCTGAACAGATTGAAAACCCAAGGAATGGATTAAAGTGACTCCTGTGGTTCAGAAACATTTGAAGAAGATGGCTGAGCATACCTGGAATGAAGGTGGACCATTATATAAAAAGTTGAAACCTTTTGGTTGCCTTATGTTCACCTATCAGCTCAAATGAGACAGCACTGAAGGACCATTAAACTGTACGCCATGGTCCATTAAGGAAAACCCGTCAGTGGCTTTGGGAGAGATGCTAATGGGAAGGGATGATTGAATCAATTTAAGAGACATTGAATCCTGTTTTTTGTGCTATCCAGAAACCCCTAATCTGACGTATCAACACCAGGTCATGGGAACTATCTCACCATTTGCTACCATCAGTATTGATGTTGCGGTTCTAGTGCCTATGAAAATGTAAGGCCACTGGTATATCATACTTTTGGTCAAGCACTTCACAAAATGGGTTGAGGCCATCTCAGTTGCCTCACCAACTTCTAAAGCGACCGTTTCATTTTTTATATAAACAAATCTTCATTTGCCCATTAGCCCAAAGGTAATGTTATTGAATAATGGCACTAACTTTGTATCTTAAGTAGTTTTTGACCTTAACTCGTTGATGGGCCCTTACACCTCTTTTACTGCCCCAGATCACCCTTCTACCAATGGAGCAGTGGAATGAGCAAATGGAACTCTAATCACCATCATCCACAAGATGGCTCAATCTAACCCATCTCAATGGAATGAGTACCTTCCATTGGCTTTATTGGAATACTGCGTGAGTTACCATTGAGTTATCCAGATGTCACCTTTTGAGCTTCATATGGCTGAGAGATGATCTTAACCTTGAGTGGCTACCCCAGCTAGAAAACTCCACGTTGAAAACAGCTGAGCTCACAATACAAAGTTTGGTGTATTAATTAATTTGATTACAACCTTTAGCTGCCAAGTCTATGGAGACTACCAGTAAAGAAGAGGCAGATTGAAGCAACACACAGAAACTAATTTGCCTGAGTACCAGCTAGGTGTATGTCTTGTTATATCACCATTGTCATGTGGTCAGGTTAATAAATTTAATACATTATGTTCAGAACTGTATTGAGTGATCTATTGTAGAGGACTGGAGTACCCAATAATCTCCATCAAATTGGGCTCCATTATAAATTAAGATCACGCTAGATTTTTCTGAAGTTATGTCCATCCTCAGAAAGTTCTTGACGGAGGCATTGTCAGCAAATGATATGATTCATGGTAATTTTGGGTGAATTTTGAATGACAAATTTTTGCAATCCACTCAAGGGAGTTCCACTGCCGCAGAAGCTACCAAAATTGCAACAAGTGATGACCTCAAAAACAAGCAGCTAAGAGCACAAAACCTCCTGAATCCGCCAGATTAGTTAATAAAAATCCTGCCATTTGGAGATAATATGGACCTGCTGAATCAATCAGGAAAGATTGTGTCCACTGGAATCCTTCACACTCTTCTGCATTGTTTCATAAATTGCTGTACCCTACTCAATCCCAGATTATGACCAAATCTACAAAGACCCCAAATTTAAATAAAGATATTATTCATAACTACAATTTTTTTCTAGTATTACTAGAGAGTGCCTAGCATTTCCTAGAGATATTGCCTGAATTTTAGCAGAGATTTACCTTGACAAAGACCCCTTTTACACCAATAGATATGCCCTAGTGACAAAAAATCTACTAGGAAGTCTTGAGAAGATATAGAGATTGTACTTGCATGGCTTTTGAAGGACTCAGTATTTTAATTAAAATAAAAAACTCAATACCTACTATTTGAGAGAAGAGAAAATTTGTGACCCTCAACCGCTGTGAATACCTGGAGACTAATTTGTGCTTTTATTTGCCGTTAATTTAACAAAACCTTGTGTTGGTAACTTTTTTTCATAGTATTTTTATAGTAACTGTTTTCATTCAGTTTCCTATCTATATTAGTGCATTAATCTGTGCTTTTAAAATTGATGCTTAAGTTCCAATTTAAACAACGCGGCTTTGACAATTCATATTACACCAATCTAAAGCTTTGCTAAAGTATTTTGAAGAAGTAGTTGGTTCCATATCTATAAAATAAGGGCAGAAAAACTAATGATGGGCTTATAAACTTGGCCTACCACTCATTAAAGCTACGGCACTTAATGTTACAAGCACTAAGTTATGATGTACAGGCTGGCACTTATAACAATAAATCTATTGTTTTATGCTTGCTTTTGAGTGATTATTGGTACTGGAAACTAATTATGTACTCTATTAGAGATAATTAATCCTCAGTTATTGTAGGATATAATTCCATATACAAAAAATAGAATGAACTTAATTTTTCTATTCCTTAATGAAAGTTATAATTATAAATGAGATGTTGGTGTAGGAATATCCATCTATTATCCCAGTGATTCCCAAATTAATTCGTACTGAACCTCAAGGGCCCATGGAGCCACTGAGAGGGTCCTGTAGAGTATTAGAATCGATTCTGGATCCTTGCAAACCACTTTGGGAATCACCCATCAATACTCTATCTTATGTCATCATTTACCATCCAAAGTGTCAGGGAAGATACCATGAGTCTACTAAGGAGTACTACATTGCCCTCTGGAAGAAACCCCACCAGTACACCAACACCTCAACTTTTAGTTCAACAAGTTTGAGTCGCAGATAAGGGCGAAGACCCCTTTTATAGACGAAGACGCCACAAGAAATGTATTATTTGGTTGGGATAACATTATGCATGATTATTTAGTACCCATAAACCTTTTCTTTACTCTTTATATTTAAATTTGAGCAAATTTTATAAGAAAAAGAGTTTATTTAACCACCGCCATCTGGCCACGCCTATTTTCCTTAAAATGTCCGCAGATCTACCGCCTGCTGCTCCAATATGGGGTAGTAGTGCTCCACCACCTAGTGTTTTCCGCCCTGCAGGAAAACACAATCACATGGAGTTAAATAGCCTGTCATCTTATTCCAGCCATTTTGTCCACCCATGGGACTTAGTGCTCCGCCTGGTTTGCATCCACCTTTCTCGCCCCCATCCTCTCACCCTCCCTTGTTCCAATATCCAATTTTGCCTACAAGTTGACTATGGGCGTTTATTCCCATATGATGACAAGGAAAATATTTAATTGGACACCACTGCGTTTGCACCAGCTGACTTTATTAATTTTCACTCATTTGAGGGATATTTTGACATAGGCTCTCAGATGGAGAAGGGACACTGCAGCAACGGCTCTAACTTCCCTTATTTATAAAAACCCCCACCCCTACTACCCATACTCGCCTTCCTTCAGACACCACATTGGTGGTGTTCTTTGCATCCCTCCCATCTCACCTCCCACCCCATACTATATGATTTATTGATGGCGGGGCTTCTGGGTTATAGGACACAGCCCAACCTTGTCTTTATTGTTACTTCTGGTGCAGAGCGCCTTTCTGCACCTCACGCCACTGCCATTATAATCCCACACCACCCTGCCACAGCGTAACAAATCCCCTCAAGCTCATAATTCAGTGGCGCCTGAGCATTTCTTTTGGGCTTGGGTGGATCATGGTTGCCAAATTTGTCCTCTCTGTTTTGGACTTGACTATTCAAAAAACCTGCCCCTAAGACACTTCCTCTGGTGTGGCTTCTGAGTCATATTCAATGGATTCTGAATGGGGCGTTTTGTTGCTCCCTTCCACTCAAAGTTCTCATTTGATGGAACAGAGTGGAAAATTGGCCCCCACAAAATCACCCACCCACATTAACCCACCCAATTTCACCCACGCCAATCAGAGTCAAGCCTGGACCACCATTCGCACCCAAGCAGCCCATTCAACTCCTACCCTACCCAAATTCTTCATCCACTATCCTTGTGAACCAAAATCCAGGGACCTAATGGCCGAGATTGACAAATCAGGTAATGTTATCACAAATGAGGAATCTGATGAACCTATCAGGCAACTCAATTATGGTTAGGCTGAATTTTACAATTCTGATTTTGACAAAATCCTATCCCCCAAGCAGATTTACTCCTAAACACAATGCCATCCCCTACCAAAGTGACCACCACCTCGCCTTAGCAGCGGTGGCCTCACCCCATTGTCCAAACCTATGCAAAGAAGTGGCCCAGTCAGTTTCTCAATATCATCAAGGAATGTCCACACTTGACTTCACCCCATGATTTCCCCAATGCAGCACAAAGTGAAATCATCAAATTGTATAAAAATGCTAAAGATGCAGTCATGCATGTTGAAAAACTAGAAGATTTTGACCAATCTGCTAAAATCACCTGCCAAAGTATAACCAATTTTGCCCAACTCCCCAAAGCCCACATTCAAGCTGAACATCACCTAGTGGAATTTATTGAAGCTATAATCCAAGCTGATCTTGATGAAGAGAACCAGTTTTTCACCACCATCCACCCTACCACGCTGATGCCCCAATGCCCTGACTCTCTGTTTTTGTCCGTTTCTACAACTATAGTGATTCTGTTGTGAAGAATATGTCTGTAGAAGTGCTGCCAAACCCCGCTCACCCTCTGAAATGATGGGTTAGAAGTATTCCACTCCCTGCCTGGATGGAGGTTTTAATTTTAATTTATTATTCCATTAATTCATTTGTTAGTTCTTTTGCTCATTGAGTATTGGTAGTGTCCATCCCCTGGTTGGCGTACCTCAAATAAAATAATAATTTAATACCTGTAGCTTTTTCTTTTCACTTGATCTCACTTATGAGAAATTTTATAAAAAATTTAAATTATCTACCATCACCTAACCATGTCCTTTTTCCAATTGATGTCCTCAGATCCTCCGCTTGCTGCTCCAGTGTGGGGCAGCGGTGATCCACCTCCCAGCATTTTCCACCCTGTAAGTAACGCATTTGGATGGTCTCAAATAGTCTACCAAAATCTATGGGCTTATTTTTCCCTCTACAGACTTACCGCTTTACCTTGTGTGCATCCAACTGACTTGCCCCCAACATCTCGCCTTCCCTAGATCCACTATTTGATTTTGCCTCTGTGTCGACTATGGGCGTTTGTTCCCATATGCCAACAAATAAATAATCAAACTTGCCACTGCTGCCTTTATGCAAGCTGGCTTTATCGATTTCTGCCCTTTTAAGGGCTATTTTGACATAGGCTTTCAGATGGAGGAGGACGCCACAGTGGCGGCGTTGATTCCTCTAATTTATAAAAATACCCCGTCTCTATTACCTGAACTCAACTCCTTGATGACACCACACTGGTTGTGTTATTTGCCAATCTCCCTTTGCATCTCCCACCCCAAATTTTGTATGACAAGTTGAGGTTGGGGCTTTTGGCTTATGGCATTCAGCCTAACCTAGTATTAACCGTTCCTTCTGATGCAGAGCGCCTTGCTGCCCCTCAAGCCACTGCCACCATAATCCCAAATCACTCTGCTATTGCCCATCAAATCCTCCCCACATGCTTGCATTTCTGTGGCACCAGAGCATTTCTTTTGGGCTCGTGTCAATAGCAGTTGACTGATTTGTACCCTCTGTTTTGAGCTTGACCACTCTAAAAGGTCCTTCCCACATCCGCTTCAACTATTAATATTTCTGACCCTTTTTCAGCGGAATCTGAATGGGGCGTCTTATTGCCCCCTCCCACCCAACGTTCTTGCTTGATGAGCCAATTTGGGAAAGCACCCACCAAAACATCCAGCTACACTCACCACCTAGGGCTCACCTAACCAATCAGAGTCAGGCTTGGACCACCATTTTTACCCAAGCACCCACCCATTCGCCTACTACCGCCCACCCAAATTCTGCATCCACTATTCTCAAAAGCAAAAACTATGGGACCTATTGGACAAGGTGATGAATCAGGTAAAATTGTCATGAATGAGGATGATGAATCTGGTGAAAAGTGCCCGGATGAATGTATATGGACTGAATTTTATAATTATTATTTTGATAAAATCCTCTCCCTCAGACGCTATGCTCCTAAACCCAATGCCATCCCCTTCCAAGATGACCATCAGCTTGCCTTAGCAGCGGTGGCCTCACCCCATTTACACCACCTCCACAAAGCAGTGGCTCAACCAGTTGATCAATTCCATGAAGGGCTGAGCACAATCAACTCCCCCTCTGATTTCCTCAAAGTTGCATAGGAGGAAATCACTAAATTGTCCAAATCTGCCAATGACGCTGTATCACATGTTATGGAACTAGCATCACTAAACCCAACTTCTAAAATCACATTGGCGAAATATAGCCAGTTTGGCCCAACTCACAAATGCCCACCTTCAAGCTGAACATCATGTTGTCAAGTTAATTAAGCTGTCATTCAGGATGATCTTGAGGTAAGTAACCATTATTTCACACTCCTCCAAACCCACCACGCTGATGCTTCAACGCCCCTTCTCTCAGCTTTTGTATGCTTCTACAACCAATATATATCTTCCACAAAGCCTTCACCTGAATAAGAGCTGCCTGACCCTACCTCCCCCTCTGCCATAGTAGGTTAGAAACACTCCACCCCCTTACCTAGTTAGAAGTTTTTTATATTGTCTTGTAGCCCATTTGTTTTGGCCTTTATTGCATTAAATTGTTAATGTCCATCCCCTTATCAGCATGCCTCAAATAAATTAAATTAAATAATTTAATACCCACTACCCAGCTTTTCTTTCTTGTAACAATCACTTTAGTTACTATGATTTGATTTGAACAGCAAATTTGGATAATCACACACAGGAAAGATGGGAAACTTAAATAACAAAAATAATACAACATGGGCTAGCGTCGCAGCAAGCGGTGCGCTTAATGGTGCAACTAAGGGCAAGAAACGCCCTGGAGGGGGACCAGGAACCCAAGCCATAAAAAATTGCAAACTCAGACACCGTCTGGATTTATGGTATTTACTGTAAAGCACGCACAATACATGTACAAATAATTCAACCAACCTTTGTCAAAGGTGGAACACGGGATCAGACTCTTCCTTGGGGATGAGTCACTGACCCTGTGGGAGAAAACATGTGAGGCACAGCCCTCACTTTTCCCTCACGTGGTGTATGTAGCCACCAACAACATGGGCCGCGGCTGGATCAATATTGGTTTCAAGACAACTAATGAAGCCAATGCCGCAGCAAAAATCTGCGTGGAAATTTCCCTCCCTGAGGGCAAAAAAATTGTGCGCACCGCGCGCAGATGGAACAAAGCAAAAACTTTGTTCATCTCCTTTGACTCGCTCCCCACCAACCTTCCTCGTAAGGCAATCAAGGAGGAGCTTACAAAGGTCCTGTGGCCTATGGAGAAATCCAACAACTCGAATTACAGCGATTTCGCTTAATGCCTGACCTGTGCATGGGCAAAGCTATCGTTGTAATCAACCCCTTCCCAGAAGTGGAAGAGGATTTATCCAGAATTCCCTGTGCAGCAGAATTTCACTTCGCAGATGGGGGCCAGTCAGCTGCATTCCAAGTTACACCGGAACGTGCACCACCCATTTGCAACCACTGTGGCTCACTGGGCCACAAGGAACATGCATGCCCTGTAAAAGAGGGCTTAATAGAAAATGATTTTTGTGAAGAAGCTATGGAAAAAGATAATGAAAACTTCGCCAAAATGACTGATGGCCACCACCCATTCCGCTGGGGTGAAGATGGACTAACTCCATCGTGGACCCAGTTACAAGTAAACAGCGTAAAGCAGCACAAAAAGCCTGCAAGAGAGCAGCGGCTGAAGCAGCGTCACATGTGGGATCCGCCATTAAGCATGGACAAATTCAGGAGGATATTTCAGATATTCGCTTATCCAACCAATCAGAACAATATGCCCAGGTCAAAAATTTTCACAGTAACCAGACTGAGCCACAAAGCGTCATCAGTCATGCACATACTGAGGTACAATGCAACCGCAGATCGGGTGAAAATGCGGTGCACAATGCAACAATGTTGAACCTCAAAAATATAAAATCCAATCAACAACCCGCATCAAATCAACATGAGACCTGTGCAGGAAAAGTTGACGCAAATGCAAAAAACTGCAATTCCCTTGAATCATTGGGTCAGATCAAGGGAACCAACAATGGCAGTGAAAGAGTTGGAGTACAGACATGGAGCATGGCCAAAATGAACTGCGGTGGGATAGGACCAGATGGTCCTTCCAACTGCTCCTGAGGCGCCGCGGGAACCTCAGTGTCAATAGGGACGTTAAATATCGCGGGAGCCAGGGCTCATATGTCCCAAGCCAAAAAGCTGGCATTCCTGCAAAAACCTCTTGTAGACATCTTGGCCATCCAAGAAACTCACTGCCTACAAGGGGAAGAAGAATCCTGGTCAACCAGGGTCACACCATCACAATCAGTATGGACGTCTCACTGTGGGGTGATAGTCCAAAACAACAAAAAAGTTAAAATTACAAATTCATCATCACACTTGCACAGTTGAGTCCTGGTAGCAACAATTACATGCCAAGATGAAATAATTTTGTTAGCATGTATCTACGCACCATGCACTGAAATGAGAGAAAATTTTTTTGAAAAATTTCTACCCTCACCCTCCCACCAGATATCATCATGTTAGGTGATTTTAACTGCTGGGATAACCCCAATACAGATTGATGGCCTAATCCCAGGGGATACCCACCTGGAAACATTGAATATCGCACAATGAAGGAATCTCTTGGCTTACAGGATGCTCTTACCCCCAGTTCACCACTCCTTCCCCACATGACATGGCCCAACATATGTGAGGGAGCGCTCATATCGAGGAGTCACATTGACCACATCCTTGTCCCACAATCCCACCACTCAAGAATCTCCAAATTTATAACAAAAAAGATCAAATTTTCTGATCACTGATTAATTACGGTGCAGTTAGCGCCAACCTAATCCCACACACGGGTGTCGCCTTGGAGAAAGCTTCACCCAGAAAATATAAGATTGCCTGAGATATCTGACTGGTTTTAAAAAAAGGCTACAAACCCAGAATTCACAGCCCCATTCACTTCAGATCCCATCAGAAAATGGGAAAATTTCAAAAAGATTTAATCAAAAAAAACCTGACATATTGCATCATGCAAGTACACCGCGGACACAGCCACAATAAAGCGTACCTTGGCAGAACTAGACCACCTGGAGATAAATACTCCGAGATCTGGCTATAGCCCTAATTGGGGACGCAAATGGGCAGAAATTTCAGCCCGACTTAACAATCTCATCTTTGAACACCAACACAGAATCAAATTTTCAAACAAAGGTAAGTTCATAAAGGAAGGCAAAACCTGTTTAACATACTTTTTGCCAATTCCACTCCCGCGGAAACCAGCCCACATGCACACAGGTCCACAAGACCAATGGCACCGTGGCAACTGACCCTGAGGAAGTCAAGACGGAAGTACACCGCTATTACACCAAATTATATCGTGATATGCCACAAGATCCACAAAAAATTAAAGAATATTCAAACTGCCAAGATACAAAGTACACCACCAAATTACAATATACTATCCCTTATCACACGGGAGGAGCTTTGGGAAACAATTCGCGGTGCACCACGTAGGAAATGCCCAGGGCCTGATGGGATACCCTACGAATTTTACAAAAAATATTTTCAACAAATCGCCCCCTCCTATTGGCGTCAATGAACCAGAGTTTGTTGGAAAAACGCCTATTACCAGGAGACCATGAATCCTACGTTATAACCTTGTATAAAAAGGGTGACAAGTTGGACCTGGCCAACTGGCGCCCAATTGCACTCTCCAACACTGACACAAAAATTCTAACAAAAATTTTAGCAGCTAGATTAGGCGCAATTGAATCTGACGTCCTATCACCCAACCAGTTTGGGTTTATACCAGGGCGTTCAATCTGGAACAATATACACCCTGTTGCAAACATTTGCCAATCCAAAGCAACTGGTGATCTAGTCTTCCTGGATCAGGAAAAGGCGTATGACAGTGTTAGCTGGCCATACCTAAAAGAATGTCTACATGCCTTCAAACTCCCACCAAGATTCATAAAATGGGCGATGCTCCTAACAGAATCTGAAACCATGGCTGTATGCGGCCCTGGATTACTAACAAACAATATCAAACCACACAGAGGGCTCAAACAAGGGGATCCCCTCAGCCCACTGCTATACAAATTCAGCTTTGAACCGCTCCTCCGAGTAACTGGCTCGCGTCTCATGGGGATAACTGCACAAGGACAACCAACAGTCAAGATACTGGCCTTTGCAGATGACTGCGTAGCAGGTATAGCAAACAATGAAGATGCCCGACAGCTGGAACACACTCTAGAGAAAACTCCAAGGTGAGCAATGTATCGCTCAACAAAAGGAAGACAGAAATCATCTTCTTAGGCAAATACACAAACAATTGGGCCACAACATCAGAACCTCACACCAACACTCGAAGAAAAAACCCAATTATTTTACCCTTTGCAACACCTCCCACCACCACTCCTGTCTAACACCTTGGAATCTGGCTAGAATCAGGGGGATATGCAAATGAGACAATGGAAAGTAACCTGTTACAACGGGTAACCAAACGCGTCGCCTCCCTCAAGGGAGAACCTCAGGACTAACAGGATGAGTTACAGTTGTTAATTTGCTCATCCTCCCAATACTGTGGTACCAGGCCCATGCGATAGACTTCTCACCTACATTTATAACCTTAATTTACGCGCTTATCCAGGGCTGGCTGTGGCCTGGCTCTCACCCTCCTATACGGATGGAAACACTATTTGGCCCACACTCAAGCGGAGGCATGAGACTAATAGATTTTGAGAGCCATGAAAATCACATCCTAGGTACCTGGATAAAGGAAATCCTTGCTCCAGACCTCCTGCAACAACATTGGTTCAGAGCAGCAAGGACTAACTTTGCACAGGCGCTCAAATTAACCAACCCACATAGTCCACCCAGACTACTTTCATACCTTGCCAAGCACCCTACTGCAACGGGTCCGCATGGAACCTCCCCTCATTTCAAACATATCCTCCAAACTATCCGCCATATGGGATAAACCATAGAGAACATGGGTACTATACAGGGAAGGGGACGGCCCAGCCCCCAATTCAAATTAAGAAACCCAGAAACCACCCCCAGAGGGATATGCTCGCAACAACCTCAAGCATAGCTAGGATAGAATACCTAGATATGCTGGACATTCCCTATGATTTAACCACACAGAAAGCAATGTGGAAAATGACACACCACCCACTCCTACAACCAAGGATAAGAGCAAACGCCTGACGCTGTTTGAGAAGGACCTATAGGACGGCGGACCGCTCCAACACCCTCCACAAAACATGTGCAGTATGTGGAGGGGAGGGATCCCTACATCACCGCCCAGAAACATGCCCCCAACCAAAGCTATATGGCAGGAAGTCGCACGCCTGCTCAAGATTCAAAAATAACAGGAATTCTCAATATCAAAGAGTATCTTCGCGCTCCAGATCGAGTCACCAATCCCATCTACCCTCCGCTCCCTAATGATACCCATTGCAATGTGGACAATACACACAATTGCATTAGATGAGTTCAAGGGCACGGTCCCAACCATTCATGGGATTATTAACAGATTTCATGTCCACTTACTAGAGCACTTCCAAGCCTGGCTCTATGGATATATGAGACCAAGACAAAAAGCGCTCATAGAATCATGGTTCCCACTCTGGTTCCTCCACACAGACCATTTCCTTCACACCTGCTCCATAGCAGGGGAAACCCCCTCGGAGTAGTGCACCAACCCCCCCATACCTGGCAGTCCCGCTGGCAACAGGGGTAACTTGAGTACCCTGGGGTGCCCAATTTTTATATTTCTTAGTTATTCTCTTAGTTTCACATATATTTGGTAATGTCTGTCCTCTGGTCGGCTTACCTCAGTTAAATAATACCCACCACCCAAAAGTCTTTCACTTGTGTGCCAGCTCTCATCACTTTTGCTGAGCATCAACTTGCTCAATACGTTGAGGCAAAGGGCACCGCTGGCCTCATAAACTAAGAAGACCTACAACTATACCTCCTTATGCCCCATGTCACTGATGCTCCCACCCCAATGCTGTCTGCCATGGTCTGCCAGCTAAAGCGGAGGCCAGACAAAAGTTTCTCTAAAGCTTCTTCGCCTTCTGATATGGCTTCCTAGGCTTTTAGCTGAGGTGCCATAATAGGAATTTTTTCCAATAATCCCTTTGTTTAGCTCTTTTGCAAATAAAGATGCGTGGCGGCACCCCTTATGGCTTGGGCACCACTAGTGCTAAAAAATACACACCAACCTAAATGATTTACAGTATGAAGATGACTACAATTCTTCCAAAGACTATAAAAGTTGACCCCTTTTAAAGTTTTCTGGGTCCAAAATAATTTGCAATTAAACAATGATGGAGAGATTACTGAAACAAGGTACCTAATGGAAGCAACCAAACCTTCTATTGTAATATTACCAAAAAAGGTAATCAAGTAATTTCAAGAGTTAATTGAAACCCTGAAGCAAGGCACATTGAAGTAGTGCCATTAATTAAATTAAAAATAGATCAATATAATACCAAATTAGGAGAATAAATAATTAACAGAAGGAGTACAGCTGCCACAGAGCCAGAAGCGGGTATTGAGCAAGGGGCCACCAAACCTCCTGGTTCAGGGTGGTCCACCATGAAATGGAGCTGACGGATTAAAGCATTTAACCAAATTGTTGCCACCACCAAGGCAGAAATCAAGAAGTGACTTACTAGGGGTTCATGAAGCCCTACACTATCACAAAGCCCCACTCCCAATTATTTTCTATTATATCATTTGCATTGTATCTTATATATAAGTATAAAAATACTTAAATTTTATTTTAAAACTTCTTTTATTACAGAATCTTAAGTTTATCCTTGTTTTCCACTTATATTTGGTTTAAGTGAAGAGATTTCAAGTAACCAGCCTAGGATTTTATTAATTAAACAGAAGATACAGTAATCAGTCTAGTGTATGCTCAAGAAGGACACTCGTTTAGGAAAACACTATTTTTGCTGATAGCTCCAAGGGAAGAGGTTGGTTAAGGTTCCATTGAGATTTGCATTAGGTCAACGTTTTAAGGATATGTCTAATAGTGTCAACCAGAATACCGCCAGCAGGGAGATGAACAGTTTCAATGAGAATCTGATGCTATATTGAGTAGCATCAGAAGAAGATCTATTCAGTGGGATAATCATGTGCCTTCTAAAGGTCGCCTGGTGTTTAATCTATGTGGGACATAATCCCTACACAGAAAGCTGGCTGACCATGTTAGCGAGCAAAGGCAGATTTACTGACAGTGGTGCTTACTACAGTGGTGACACCATTAGAACAGAGTGAGAAGAATGAGATTTCTCAGTGTTAAAATTTGGGGACTTTCAATGATTGTTAAAGACCAATGGTTCCTCAAAAGTTAACTGCACAGGTTCAAAATGTGCACAATTCTCGTTTTCTGATAGTAGAAGATAATTGATTAATAATAGTATGAAGACTATTATCTGTAGTTATATAGATAACCCATTCTGGTCCAACGCTCAACATGTATTTATCCCTGAAATAATCTTGATATCATCTGCAGGGTCTTCTAACTTTATCCGCCCAACTTGATCCACACTCAGATCCTTAAGTTTAAGGCCTTTCCTCTGGTGACACAAAGTCAGCGGAAAATCCTATCTAAGCTCAGCTTCTCTTGTAAGGATACTTGATCCTTACTCTTTATCCAAAAAAAGAGTCCCCAATTATAGCACACAGCTTTAATTTTCTGACGATGAGTAGAACTTAACGCAATAATGAATTCTAATAACTTTTGTATTTTTATTAATGTGAATTATCAGGGGAATTTATAGAGGGAATTCAGCGCCCAACCCTCAGTTGGCGCCTCAGCCACAAAATGGCAGCCGTTGCTGTTGAACTTCCCTTAGACGTATCACCACTGATGGTCTTCTCCATTTGGTTAGGATTCCTTCATCAGACATCCTCAAGACCTAAAATGGACAGAGTCAGAAAATGTATCCCTAACATTTCCCACCCAATCCCAGCAAACCAACCATATTTGGTGATTAACCTGCTTAGGTAATGGGACTTGTTACCCATTATGGCAGGTCATGAACCAACTGATCAATTTGCTATTTGCAGGTGGCATCACTCACCTCACAACTTGCTCATTAAATTCCTAATCGGTTGGTGATGAAACATGACCAATCCCAATTGTACACCTGATAGTTAATCATTAAAAAACTATCAGATGCCACCATTTCGTTGTCAACTATGCCCAATGAGATCTTAAGCATTTACCTGGATTGATCCCTGATGTATCTGAACCTTGAGAATTACCTAAAATTACCCAAACATTATTAGGTTGAAATCAGGGTCAACTGATATCCAATTCACTAGCCTTAGGGAATTATCCCCTACAACAAATGGTAATCTGGGAAGCTGGAAAGGTGGGCAAAATCCCAACACTCAGGAAAAAAGTGACGTTGAGAATATGGAGGCATATCATGGTGAAGTTGCTCTGAACTCCTGGCAATTGAGGAAGAAAACATACCTTAAACCCTGAACATTGTTATGGACAATTACAATTACAATGTATTGAAAAGAGTGGTTTATAGGTGGATAATGAAAAAATTGGCCAAAAGCCCTGGTTGACTCTCGGTGGAACACTGCAAATCAGGGTAACACTTCTATTAATAAAGCTCAGGCAAATAAAGCTAGTTTGGACAGTTGTATTGCTCTGAATCATCAGCTGGATCTGGGGATCCCTTCTGAGGGCCCTCCCCTTTATAGTACACAGCTAATACAACCAACACCGCAGAGACTAACCCTTTTATAGGGTGGAGAGGGCCTCAACAGGTGAAAATTTTTATCATCAAATAACTGGGTAAAATGCATCAAAACTTTACCTCATGGATTGATACTACCTATCAGTGGTTAACCATTCCATAAATGTGAGGTGAGCCTTGACCAATCTAATAGGTCAAATCACAATACTTCCCAATTCAGACTTTACTAAGCATTTCAAACTTCAAGCTTCGAAATTTAAATAACAATTATTAACTTATTAAGGGGCTCTATTTCTTATCCCCCACGGTGACTATTTAAAATATAAAAACCACAACTTGAGGCGTGGTAGCATAGCAGGGTGGTTCCTGCTTCATTCTGTGTTTGGTTTTGATTGATACAGGTTTTAAACCAGCACAGGATAAAAGAACTTGGTGTGCTATATTTGTTTCAAGGTCGACCTTCCTCATTTACTTTTTATAAAAACCACAACTTTCTAGTTTTTAGAGTTTATTTATATTTATTATTACCAGTTCTATCCACCATCGTTGGATTTTAGGCCTAAACGCACCAGTGAGCTTAATAAAACCCCATAATCCAACAATTGTAACTAGAAGAAGCATATCTATGTAATAAGATTGAACATGTCAAGGAGACCACTAGAAGAGCTCGCATTGCCACTATACCAATTGTGAGTGGACCTTACACAGTACAGAAAGATTAAATCCACCATCAAAGAGATTAAAGACAGACTATTAATCATTGAAATTGAGAGTGTAATGAAAGTCTATACTTTGAATGGTCATGGGGATTGATTAAGAAAAGTACGATTCTATGCTGTACAACACAAACAAGAGTCTGTATGAGTTATAATATCAACTTTATATTATAACAGACCCTACCACATTATGACCAGCTACTCAATTAAAGACACTGATCCTAACTACTCAATTGACTGCCGCGCCAACATGCATGATATGCTTTGAACTACTGAAGAGGAACTATAATTTTCAAGTCCTACTTCAAGACAATGTATAAGTCTGGTGAGGGACCATTACAGGTTTCCTACAGTTTACAAAAATAGTATGGATGACATGAGTGATTGCCAGAAGGCGTGTCATGTACAATTATGAATGAGTTGCAAGGCATAAGAAAATCTAAGCGCAAGTTTACAAACTGGCCCAACCTGAACTGAAGTGGAAAATATTCTCCTGAAAGAGTTTTATAGTGATAAAGACATCCAAAACATGAAACAAAACTTCCTGCTTATGTTGGGACCATCTAGTACTAAAAAAAAAAAACTTCCTGCTTATGAAGATGGGAAAAACGAGTCAATTTCTAACTATGCCACCTGTTACTATTTGCAGGCTCAACAACTATGGATAACAGGAACTTTGATTTACTAACTGCAAAGATGGTGCTACTGAGTTTTCTAGAGATTCACTGGTTTGAAAATTCTTAGGATCTTGGCATAAAGGCCGCAATGTTGCTGAAGGCCATCAAGAAGGCCTTATATAATGTCTAAGGAACTTATAGTTTGGAATACAAGGCATCAGGAGAAACCACCTCATAAAACAAGCAAGGCCATCTATGTTTCTCATGATAAAGAGTGTTAGACCTATTTATATGACTCCAAAACTGGTGGAACCCCAGCCTCAGAGTAAATTTATCTAAAACAAGTGCAATAAACCTGGCCAATCTGGAACTCATATCTGATGAACGCCACCAAGAAAGAAGGATGTACCCCTGCCAAAGATGCCACCAATGCAGTGTACTGGGTGGATCTACACACCAAAGAGGAAGTTGATCATGAAGATAAGGATGTAGTCAGTGCAGGATACCACGTGTTAGGGGACCGTAGTATGGTGGCTGTACCTGCTCAACTACAATTTGTTAGAGTTAGTGGAATTAAATCAAACTGTACCTACTTGGCACAGGCCACTCAACCTACCAGAATAATAAACATTGTTAAAGAAGGAGAGCAATTTTTGATGTATACCTTTAAGAGCATAGAACTAGATACTGAGGATACCACTAAGACACCACACATAGAAGCTCTGAAGAAATTTAACGAATCATCCTCTGACGTTTTAATAATTTGGGAACCTTTTTGGAAAGAGCATTGAAAAAGTCAAAGTAATGATTCATAGGGTTTGAGCCTTGGCTGTTTTAGATACCGGAGCACCTGTCAATATCATATCGGTCAAGTTATTAAAAGAAACTCAAACTTATGCCAGACATAGACTACAATGTCAAGTATCGGATAGGTGAACCAGATGCCACGCGCACCTTGGTAGCATACTCTTCGTTGCCATTACATTTTAGGCGCATGATTATGATGGATCTAAAAGTGTTTCTGGACAACAACCAAAGCAGTTTCATAATTGAACCCAATTTGTACTTGAGTTTGGTGCTGTGCTCAACTTCACTACCAGTACCATAAGCATACTTAGCTACCAACTGCCACTGGTATCAAGGATGAAGATGCTAGACCGCGCAAGCAGAGGACATGCTTGGTGGAAACCAATAAATCAGTGTTATTAATCCACTAGACCCTAAGGAGAAGGGGTTAGACAACTACCTTCCAAAGTTAGCGCAGAAGAAGGCTTCAATTGAGTGCAATTGAGACCATCTAATTAGACCTAAAAACAACGGCATATATTACTTTAAATTAGTGTGAAGATACCTCTAAACTCAATACTTAAAGTTTACTGTTGTGATGGGATCAGTGAATAGGAGCCAATAGTGCTTTCTTAGTTTGTTGATACCAAATACAACGGAGAAATGACTATCATACTAAGGAACTTCACCATCCAGCCTACCCATATAGAAAGAAAGACAAGACTTTTTTTAAGAGATTTTGACAATCTGCAACTTCATTGAATCATACATGTTGTTGGATATTTTGATGACCTAGAAAATTGGATGTGACCAACAAGGAGCAGAAGAAATTGGATAAGCTCCTGAAAGAGTACAAGGACAACTTCAGCTTTGGACCAAACGACTATAGATTGTGCAAAGGAGAATTTCACAGGATGTATAACGATCTTTCATCCCTTTTAAGTCTAAAATACTGCCGTTCTAAGATGGAGATGAGTTTATCATCAAAGTGCTAAATCATCTATCTGAAGATTTTTAACCAGACCCTCAAGGTTTCTTGTGGGCTTTGCCTCTGCTCCTAGTGCGCAAGAAGTATGGAACAAACCGCATGTCTATAGACTAATGATGGTTGATCAAGGCAACAAGATGGACTCATAATGCTCCTTTAGATATAAAACGTGCTAAAGCACTTGGGTTGATCAAAACACTTCTCCGCGATGGCCCTGGACAGTGGTTACTGGAAGATAAAGCTCTCACTTAAAGATCAAGTGAAGTTCACCCCAGATCAGCAGTCAGGGATTGATCAAACTACATAGATGCCCAGGGGCTGTGAAACGCCCCTGCCAGCTTCCAAAGATCAAAGTACTGAACCTTTGGGAATCTCAAGTTATCAAGTGTGCTCATCTATATAGACGACATAACAGTATTCAGTTAACGTTCCAAGAGCACCAACACTTGCAAGAAGTGCTTACCCAACTAAGTGAGTCAAACCTGAAGCTTAAACAAAGCATTTGTACCTTCCTGAAGAGGCAGCTGGAATTCCTAGGACATGAGATCATCCCAAAAGGAATCAAGCCTCATAAAGGAAAGATCAAAGCTATAGTAGCCATTGAACAACTCCAAAGTATGCGTGACATCCAATTATTCCTCAGGATGATGGGATACCTTTGGCAGCTTACCCCTATTTCGCAGACTTGGCTGCGCCGCTCACCTACCTGTTGACTAAGGAAACCAACTAAATTGGGCATGGAGCAAGATAATCCTTTGAAGAAGTAATAGCTAGATTGGTAAAGACATTAATCTTAGCTTTCACAGACTTCAACAAGATGTTTTACTGCACACTGATGCTTATGACATTGGGCCTGGAGCAATACTCACCCAACTGTATGAAGAAAGGATAGACCACCCCATCTAGTACTAATCCAGGGTTTCTTTTAGAGCTAAAGAACTACTTTATAATGAAAATAAAGTGCCAGGCAGTGATACTAGCAGTAAAGCTCTTTTGACCCTACCTATACAAACTACAATTTAAAATTCTAGCAGATCATGTATCACTCTGCTGGCTGTGCAATATTAAGGATCCAGAAGGATGCCTTGCCCAATGGGCATTAAAGCTCCAAGGGTATGATTTAGAGATCATACACAGAGCAGGCAGCAAGCATCTCTTCACCAAAGGATTGTCACAAATACCAGTTTTCAACTCTAATCGCATGAGAGTGGCTGCCTCTATGACATGATCAGATTACTAGAGGAGGAATGGCAAGATGAAAATGAATAAATGAAAAATTCATGAGAAGATGTTCCAGAAATAACTGGCATATTTTTAGTCAGCTTTTTGACCTTATCACTTGACTTGTTAGGCTGACTTGCTGCTCAGGGGGTCTACTACGCGCAGATTAGGCACAAGACAACCTTCAATCAAAAGAATTATCCTCATAGATCGAATTCTCCTTTTATACTACCCCTTATAGCATTGATATGTTTTTACACTTCATGCCCGCGGTGAAACTCTTGTTGGCACTCTCTGACATGTTTTTTGTACATTGGCCCTCAGGACTCAATGGAAGCCAATCCAACTAACTCTCAACTGTAAGCTCATCTCCAAGTATTCATGATATAAAGTGTCCTGGTCAAACAGAGCATATCTCAGACTGCTTACTGTATTCTGATCAATTGATTATCCAAGACTGGTTCTGGAGATTGGGTTCACTTAAACCACTATAAGTGAAATAATAACAATAAAACTGAGATTTTAATAAATATTTTTTGTTGTAAATATTAAGTATTTTTATACTTCTAGTAAATAATCAAGAAATAAGATGAATTAGAATATTGAATTAAGTTAAGAATTTGGGTATTGATATTGGAGATTTTTAAGCTCCCCTAGTTAAACAGCATCTAATTTCTACTTTTGATGCTTCACCCATTTGGCTAAGATCTTGCATAAGCGAGCTCCTTCTCATGGCAATTACGCCTGAAAATGGATGTCCTGGGGCCCTTTCTTCTGTTCATGATTCTAGGTTATGGGCAGTAATATTTTCTCCAGATATTGCTTAATCACTAAATATGGTAATATACTTGTCAACATCTGTTTCATTTGTTAGCGCTCCTTTGATCTCCTCACATCATGTTTTCAAGCAACTCTTGGGATTGATTTTTTTCCAAGTTTTGGAAATATTCACTTCTGATCCTTGATTATTCCTGTAAGGGTAATTTGGTCAAATCATTGTTTTGTCATCGGTGAAATGCAAATTCTTTCAGCCTCCAAAAGTATAAAATGGGGTCGATTTTCATAGTAATCTTGGGTGACGTCATCATCTTCATTAAATAAAATGTCAGAAGCGTCAGGGTGAAAATTATTTTGCATGACATAACTCTGATCATGGGATAAATTTATTGCATCACTCATAAATATAAAATGGGTTTGCCAAATTTCATCATTGGCGGGTAAGTTGCCTGCACTTTTGACAGTTTGGGGATGAACTCTACTCAATACTCTGGGTGATGAATGATCCGATGGTACATTTGAAGCCTCATCAGTGACACTTCCCCTCACAAGATGAGACTTGGGGAATGACCTCAGGTGCTATGCATTTATACTATCAAATACATTATAGTATTTTTATCCTGGATAGAGTATTTAGATCATCTTTTCGCCAAACAGTATCAGGGTTAGTTGAAATGACCTATAACTTCTTTGGCTGTGATCCTCATAAGTGATAAAACAAAATCTTGTCCCTTAGACTGAAATCCAGTAGTCTAGTTCATCTTTGACTCTCCCGTTGACCTTGAGGGATAGTCATCAGGATACTATTCGAAGCTTTCAAATGAATTCTGATAGGTTCATCAGCTAACTCCTGTTAATAGCTTCCAAGTAGTAGGGTTTCTGGTCTGCTGTGATAATTGGCGCTAATAGGATCTGAAGATCTGATTTTTCATATAAAATTAGAAATGGGAGATCCCAATCACTCAGTGGTGGTTCAACAGGTAAGCTAACAGCGCTGATGGCAGCAACTGATCCCATTTCAATCTGAAATTGAGGGCCATTTACTTCAAAATCTCCCAAGGTTCTATTGACTCAATCAACACTTCCATTTGAGGATGGAGTGTAAAGAGTGGTGAACTGCTGTTACACTTCTAATGGGTCCATTAACTTCCTCACCACGTCTAAGATGAAAATTTATGCCATTGTTTGAAAGTAAAACTTGAGGGCAACTGTGCCTTGAGATGACACGTTTTAAAGAAAGCGAGCGGTGGAGTTTGCATTATATGCCTTGACCGTGGAGGCCTCAACCCACTTGGTGAAGTGGTCAATCGCTACTAGGATGAACTTTGATCCGCTGGAGGCAGTTGGTAGAGGTCTTAGCCATATTAATTGATATGATGCTGAAGGGAGCTGTAGGGGGATCATTGTAAACTCAAAGCGCTTCTTCAACAGGTGGAAAATCACATAGGTTATGCAAAATTCTAAAGCTTAGTGCACTTCATCAGAAATACACTCCTTGTAGAGCTTCTTTTTCAGTTATGCCAGTGTATTCTTAAATCTTCCATGGTCAACGTGCTTATCTGCCTCCATCACCAACTCCATGCAGTCATTGGGTCAAATATAGGGGTACAACTTATTTTAAATTTCTTTTGCAGGATTCCGTTGACATGTTGGGTGTCTTTTGGAACACCTTATCAGGACGCTCTTAACTTTATATGTTTTATTATACCAAGAGTTTCTGGTAACCCAATTAAGTTGTAGAAGCGATCCCTCTGTGGTGCCTGTAAGTGGAATACTGGCAATTGTCATAAGCCATCAGCGTTTAGGTTTTTGACCCAGTCTAATGTATGATCTTGAAGTCATAACCTTGGATGAGTATGGCCCAGCGGGCAAGGTGTCTGTCAGGATCCTTCATATTCTGCAATCAGTAGAATGACGCATGATCCATTACTACCCTAAAATTTACCCCATAAAAGAAAGATCTAAAGTGTTTAACTGCTTGGATCACCTCAAGGAACTCTTGCTTGGTGACTGTGTAATTCTTCTCTTCATTGCTAAACATATTGGAATAGTATTTGATCATGTGAGCCACCCCGTCCTTATCTAATGATGCCAGGATTGCACCAAGTCCTACATCATTGGCATCATTATAGGAGTAGAACGTTTTGTAAAAATCAGGTTAAGCCAAGATTGGCGCCTCTTCAAACCTTGCTTTAACCCCGCAAAGTCCTACTCTTGTTCCAGTATCCACTCAAGCTTATTTCCTTGATGAGCAGGTATGTGAGGGATGCCGCCAAGTCCACGAAATGGAGTATGAACTGCTGTTAATATCCCAACATCTGAGAAACACCTGGATATCCCTCATACTCCTTAGTGGCTCCATAGCTATGATGGCGTTCAGCTTCACGCCTTCAGATTGATTCCGCTAGGGATGATCTCATTACCAAGTAAAACTACCTGTCTCTTGAAAATGTGCATTTTCTCCATTTTAGCTTTAGATTGATGCGAGAAACTAGGTAAAGACCTCTCAAAGGTGCTGTAAATGCTCTTAGAATGTAGATCTGAATATAGTGATGTTGCTATAATATTTTAACATTCTAGATAATTTGAGATCGCCTAAGATGCAATTTATCGCATGCTGAAAGGTAACAGGGCCTTGCAGAGCCCCTGCAGCTCCTAGTGGCTCAAACAACTCCTGACTACTAATCAGGGCGCATTTCTCCTGATATTATAGAGAGAGCTCCATATGCCAGTAGCCGCTGGCCAGATCCATCTCAAAATAGTACTTAGAGCCGCCCTGACGTTTCAGAGCATTGTCAATGCATGGGAGAAGGTACAAGTCCTTCTTAGTTATCTCATTCAAATGGCGCTAGTCCATGACAACTTGATGAAAATCCTTTTTGCGTACAAGCAACAAAGGAGACGCCAAGGGAATATGATAGTCTGATTAGCCCTGCTTAGGCTAGTTGGTTCAGCTCTTGAGTGATAACAGCATCCTCTGATTTTGAGAGGCGTAGGGCTTGAATTTGAATGTATAGTGGAACCAGTGTACATCAGGCGGACCTCACCCTTTGCAGAGGCCATAGTCGTTGGATCCAGCACTAAAGTTGTCACTGAACTCGTCCAACGATCATCAAGCACCTTCTGCTGTTAAGGGGTCATATTCCTAAACATGAGCATGTCAGAACCTCCTAAGCCATGTACAGATTTAATGTCATGGCAGCTGATCAAATGAGCCATTGCAACAATTTGTCCTTTTTTGACTCTGATAGGCTGAGTAGTTATATTTCCCAAGATGATGCTCAACTCTACACAGTAGTTTGAGTCAATAGAACCCTGGAAAAAGCTTTAAGTTCTTGATTGCAGATTCTGTCACAACTGTATAAAACAAAATGAGATCTGTTGGAATCTTTACACTAATCAACAGGGTCATCTGGCGTTAATTTACTGGTCAAATCTATACAGTCTTTCTAGCACTCAGCAGAAGCCCTTTATTAGAAAATTAACAAGATGGATTCTATCAGGGACTGGAATCTCTGTAACCCAGTCTGTCATAGAAACTCGTGGACTTGCCATGCCTGAGCTAAGAGTCCAGTATAACAAGGGAAGGATGCGGATAAGAATATAATGACTGTGAATATGGGTCTGTTAGGCCCTAATATGGGTTGTAGAGCTTCAGCTAGACCAACCCCTGTTAGGGCCAGGATACCAGTAATAGTGGGTACATTTGAAATTGTGTTAGAGGATATATTTGGATTTTCAGAGTTATGTGATTGATATATGCTTGATAATAAAGATCCTTATACGTTAATAAGGATTGTAAACAAGTAAATCAAATAAGTATATAGAAGCATCTTAACTTTTTTGACTGCAAGGAATGGTTTTAAAAATAATCAGCTTATATTCACTTTTCAGACTAATTGAACTAGCTTTTGGGCTTAATTGGTTCTTATCTTGCTTTAGATTCTTTAGGCTTTTACTGTCTTAGATAACCAAAGCTTAGACTAGTAATCAACTGCATAGTTTGGACTACTAAGACCTGGCCCCAGGTGTTCCGATGTTTGATTAATTCTATCTGATAGGCTTGATTTGACTTGTCTGACTCGTCTGACTCGTTATTCATTTGCTATGTGATTTTTCCATCATCTTTGATTGTTTAAACTGATTAAATAAATAATATATTCCATTAATAAGAGCTGATGTATCAGGGATATCTTTCATATCAGGCTTTGCCCTGGCATTATCCCCCACCAAGGCTGAAGCCATCTGAATTATTCTTTTTTTCCAACCTTGAAGTAAGTTCTTCGCATTTTTAAGGTTTTCCTCTGGTTCCAAGGTACTTTCTTCAATAGGGTACCCTACTCATTTTACCAGGTACTAGTTCTTCCCATAATGCTTCCTACTTTTAAGGATTGCTTCTACTTTATACTCTGGAGTCTCTCCTTTAATCAAAGGAGGGGCAGCTGTTCTGATCTGTTGATGTGATAGAGAGATACCATCTTTCTTATGTAAAAGGGATTGGTGAAATACATTGTGGATTTTCCATTCCTTGGGTAATGCTATTCGATATGCTACCTTGCCTATAATTTTCTCTAACATAAAAGGTCCTATGCGTTGATGTGCTAATTTGCGTGATGGAACAATTATAGGTACATTTCTTGCATCTAGGTAAACTTCATTTCCAATTTCTAGGATCTTTCCAGGTGCTCTTTTCATATCAGCAATATCCTTATATGTCCTGATTGCTCTTTTTAGATTTGCAATGCATACGGCATGAGTTTGTTGAATATCTTTAATAAAGTCTCTACTTGATGGGTTTTCTGAGATTTCAGAGAAGTTGGGTCCCCAATTCACATCATAACCATAATTTGCCTTAAAGGGTGACATACCTATAGAAGCATGGTCCAAGTTATTATAGCAGAACTGGGCCATTGTTAGAAGCTCTTCCCAATTATTCTGTTTGGAATTCATATAGAATCTTAGATACTTCTCTAATACTTGATTTACGCGTTCTGTTTGTCCATCAGTTTGAGGACGATATGAAGTGGATAGACTTCTTTGGATCCCTGGGTCCTTAATTACTTGATTCTAAAAATTCGATGTAAACTGAGCGCCACGGTCTGTTATCACTTCTTTGGGAATGTCATGTAAAAGAAAGACATTTTTCATAAATAGTTGGGCTGTTTCCTTATCTGTTATGGATGTTTTAATAGGTATAAAGTGAGCCCTCTTTTTGTAAATCTATCAACGACTACTAAAATTGCATTGTAACCATTTGAATTCGGTAACTCAACTATAAAATCCAAGGAAACTGATTCCCATAGTTTTATTGCCATACTTATGGGTTCCAGTAAGCCCTGTGGGTGTCCTCTTCTAGCCTTTGTATGACAACAGATCTCACAACCAGCTAGGTACTTGATCACATCTTTTATCAACCCAGGCTACCGGTATGTTCTCTGAATAAGTGTAAGCATTTTATTCCTTCCAGGGTGACTGCCATGTTTGAATCATGGTATTCACGTAATATAATTAACCATTGAGGACCTTCAGGTACATAGAGACTCTGTTTCCAGAGTAGAAGATATCCTTTAAGTGAATAACCTTTTTGGTACCAAATGCTATTGTCGTCATTATTTAAATCAGATATGATTTTCTGGCAAAAAGTGTCTTTCTCATGGGCTTTGATCAATTCGTCCTCCCATTTTACCAGGGCAAGGTGAGAAAGTTGCTCGGTTCCTCCTCGCTGGAAACTGAAGCCCATTGCCTTACAGTCTTAGGAATAGTTGCTTTACAGGCCTTTAACTCTACAATTGGAGTATCAGCAGTTAACAGCCCAGAGCCTCTTTCTTCAATTAAAGGCCAAATTTCCTTTTTCCCATTAAAACTAACAACAACGGCATGATTCTCATACTGGTAGTGAAGTTTCATCTGACATGCCCAGTTATATACAAGTATTACTGGTTGAGTGGTTTCCTTAAGCACCCAGAACTCAACCTCTGAGGTATAAGAACCAATATGAAGCCTAATGGGCTGACCATAACGATAGGTGTTGGTAATCTCCCCATTCCCAAGAGTTGCATCATTGATTAAATTCCTTTTGTACATTTTAAACTTTCTAGTAATTTCTCAAGAATGAAATTTCTGGATGCTCTTATATCTATTAAAGCCTCTGTACTCTCTTTATATCCATCATGGCTTAGAGCTACATATAAAACAGGATAAGGGTGAGCATTGTCCTTTAATGGAGATTTAGCAGAAACTGATTTTTTTGAGCATTCATTGGCATAATGACCAGGCTTGTGGCAATTATAACATAGCTTTTCTTTGTTCCAGCGTTGTTGAAAGTTAGTTCTGATGAGTTTCTTCTCCTGATATCTGTTTGAATTAGTGGGTGCTTCAATCATCAGATTTGTTGTGGTCTCAATTAAATCCTGAAAAGGCATAGTGATTGGATGATGTCTAACCAATTCTGTCCAAAAGTCATTAAAGCCTTGGCGAAAGAGAAGTGAACCCATCTCAGAATCTAAATCAGCTTTATGAAACGCATCAAAATTTTTTCCTTATAATCCTCCATAGCTTGATCTTCCTGTCTTAGCTTCAGTAGTGCTATACGTGCTTGTAATCTTGATCCAGCTGGTGTTGCAGCAGCTAAAATTCGACTTTTAAAAGACTCATAATCATTGCAAAGATTTTCATCTTCTTCAAGAGACTTTAAAAACCAACTAAGTGCATCCCCAGTGAGTTGGGAACCTATTGCCATCACTTTGCATGCATCATTGTGATAAGTGTTGAGATAGATTCTGAATTGTGCACATAATAAAGCCAGTCCTCTCTTTATGGTTGAGAGTGTCAATTTTTCAGGCAAGTTTACTGTGGAACTAAAGGGAATAGCATGATTAGCTACTGTCACAGTCTGCACTTGGCTGGGTCTTTCTGAGTTCCTTGATAGATCATCTGATTGAGACTCATAAAATTTACGCGCGCCTTAATTTTACTATAAGCCTCTAATAATATATATACAGTTATTGCACCTAGTAGCGTAAGGGAAAGGGTGCAATATTTTGTTTGGTTGGCAGTCAATTTGTCAGGGACTGGAATCTCTTAACCCAGTCTGGCATAGCAACTCGTGGACTTGCCATGCCTGAGCTAAGAGTCCAGTATAACAAGGGAAGGATGCGGATAAGAATATAATGACTGTGAATATGGGTCTGTTGGGCCCTAATATGGGTTGTAGAGCTTCAGCTAGACCAACCCCTGTTAGGGCCAGGATACCAGTAATAGTGGGTACATTTGAAATTGTGTTAGAGGATATATTTGGATTTTCAGAGTTATGTGATTGATATATGCTTGATAATAAAGATCCTTATACGTTAATAAGGATTGTAAACAAGTAAATCAAATAAGTATATAGAAGCATCTATATTTTATTGACTGCAAGAAATGGTTTTAGAAATATTCAGCTTATATTCACTTTTCAGACTAATTGAACTAGCTTTTGAACATACTTGATTCTTATCTTGCTTTAGATTCTTTAGGCTTTTACTGTCTTAGATAACCAAAGCTTAGACTAGTAATCAACTGCCTAGTTTGGACTACTAAGACCTGGCCCCAGGTGTTCTGATGTTTGATTTAATTCGATTTGATAGGCTTGATTTGACTCGTCTGACTCAACTGACTCGTTATTTGTTTGCTATGTGATTTTGCTATCATCAATGATTGTTTAAACTGATTACATGTATCATATATTCCATAAAAAGAACTGATGTATCAGGGATATCTTTCATTTCAGGCTTTGCCCTGACAGATTCCTTCAATGATTGATCAATATTTATATAAAATAGCCCAATCTCGGTGGAATGGCTTATTGACTAAATTTTGTGGTGTTTTGTACAATTGTGTGGTGAGTTGCTGTTAGAATTTTTGCCCATATTCCCAGCCAACTAGATTATAAGGGATCGCTAGGGGATAATTTTCTAAAGCGAATTGAATTGGATTTTGGTTGACCCTGATTTTGGGGTAAAAATGTTCAGGGGATTCTAGGTTATTTTCTGGGTTCAGATCCATTAGGGATTGATCCTGGTGAATGTTTAAGATCTCATTGGGCAGAGTTGCTGACAAAATGGGGTCATTTAATAGTTGATCAACTATCAGGTGTACCAATTGGGATCAGTCAGGTTTCATCACTGACCAGATTGGGAATTTAAGGATTAATTTGTAAGGCGAATGATGCCACCTGCAACTAGCAAATTGATCAGTTGGTTCACGACATTCCTTAATGGGTAACAAGTCCCATTACCTAAGCAGGTAGCTTGCCAAATATGGTTGGTTTTCTGAGATCAAGAGGAAACATTAGGGACATGTTTTCAAAATCTTTCCATTTTAGGTCTCAAGGATGTCCAATGACAGAATTCTAGCCAGGATGGGGAAGACCATCTCTGATAAGACAAGGGTGGGTAATTCAATGGAAATGGCTAATGTTCCATCGAGGAGGTGCCAACTGAGGGTTGGGCGCCAAATTCCAAATATAAATTCCCCTAAAAATTCACTAATAAAAAACTTTACCAGTAATTAGTATTATCTTAATATAGTTTATCAGAATCCATTTCAACTTCTATTTTTCTCAGAAAATCATAGCTGTGTGCTCTAAACAGGAGACTCAGTAGGATAAAGAGTAAGGATCTGAGCAGGGATCTATAGAAGAAGCTGAATTGGGGATTGCTACCAACTGTGTGTCATCAAAGAGAACTGGTAAACAGGGATCTGAGCATGGATCGGGTTGGGCAGTACCAGGGAATGAATCCCTATTAAGGACATCCTAAGTGTTTTCAAAAGAAATATTGGCCAAGCGTTGGGCTGAATTCTAGTACATTACTTCAACTATGGATAATAGTCTCCATACTATTATCAATCGAATATATCTAACTATCAAACAACGCGGAGAATTGAACAATAATGAACATGTGAAGTTAATATATTTATAGGGGTTATTAGCTGAGAATAATCAGAGAACCTATAAATTTTAACAGTAGTTTCCCAAATTGGGTTGAGCTGAATCCATATTCTGCCAAGATTGGAAGTTAGGGTGACTGGAGCCAATTAATGGCCCAAATTAGGCTTGCAGATCACCAGCAACTAGTAGCTGAGGATGCTCATTTGTATTACTTTGTATGTGTCAGCAGAACCCAACGATCATGAGTTTGAAGCAGATGAGGTTTTTTCCGGCGCCCCATATATAATAATTGATGAGCGTTTAATAAAGGAGAATCCCCAAACAATTGACAACAATGAGTCAAATTGTGTTGTTGGCAAGGTGCTGAGATACTCTGAGTTAAGCAAGCGACTAAAGAGGCTTCTGGCATATAATTACTAAGCACTCAAAGATCAAATCCCAATCCAATATATTTATAATATCATTTATATAGCTCAACGGTGACTCAAGGCTGAGGATGAGCCAAAACTAATTTGGACATTGGGATGGATGGGGTGAGAGGGTCAATGCCAGGGAAGAGAAAAATGCATTGAGAGAGAGAGTGGTTGGATGGAAGAACCAGTGATAAGATGCTATGTTGGTGGTGGGTGCAGTAGCCCTTTTGTAAATAAAAATACCTGGCGCTTCCCTTTCAATAAAGATCTCCCTTTGCCTACTCTCCCTTAAGATTAAAGTTTATGTTTATACTTGTTGGTTGGGGTTTAGTTTGGGGGATCCTCAAATGGCGTGGGTGACATGACAAGGGGCTGTCTTGCGCTGCTGGCCCTGACGCCTAAGGCGAAATGGCAAGGGACAACCAATCTTCATACTGGTTGGCCTGCTGCCCAGAAGAGCCCACTGTCATGGAAAAGCGATTTTCTGACAGTGATGCTAACTACAGGGGGTTCTGATGGTTGGTTCAGGAGTAACTGTGGGTTGGTGAGGAGGAGGTGGGGATGTACTACCAGTTCAGCTGGCGAGGGGAAAGCACACTGGTGTGACCCCAAACTGGAGGTTAGGTTCAGCGTTGTTGGTGGCGGGGAGGGGCAAGCCCTGAGCATCCGCCTACACGCTGAGGCAGAATGTAGGAGGATTACCATCTAGCTAAGTGGGGAGAAATGTTAAAATTTTAACCAGATGGATTTCTCCAATGATTTAGTAGTATTTGGGAGGATATGGCAATCCCATTGGAATGGCTCATTAATTAAATTTTGTGGTGTTTGATATGATTGCTTGGTGGTTGCTCCCCAATATGGGTTGAGTCAAATCCAGTATTCTGTTGAGATTGAAAAATAGGTTTGAATGGGGCCAATTGGTGGTCCTAACTTAGTATAAGGATCACCAGAGACTAATAGCCAAGGATGATCCACTTAGTTTATTTATTATATCAGCAGAACTCAAATTTTTCTGAGTTTGAGGTGGACAAGGTTATCTCCAGCGCCTCATATATAATAATCAAGATGCGCCTAAATAAGGCGATTCTTAGAATAATTGACTACAACAAGTTAAAGTATGTGTCGGTGAGATGTTAAGATATTACAAGTCAAAGAGGGTGACTGAAGTGGTTTTCAGCGCATACTAAGCAACTCAAAGGCAAATGTAAATTTTTTTATTAATCTTAATCATTTATATGGCTCACCGGTGACTCAAGACTGAGGATGAGCCAAAACTAATTTGGACATTGGGATGGATGGGGTGAGAGGGTCAATGCCATGGAAGAGAGAGGTGCAGCGAGAGGGAGTGAGAGTGATTTAATGGGAGATCCATTAATGAGCTGATAGGTTGGCAATGTGCGCAGTAGACCTTTGCATATATATATACCTGGCGCTTCCCTTTCAATAAAGATCTCCTTTTGCCTTATCTTCCTTTTTACAAGTTTATGTTTATTATTGTTGGTTAGGGGTTAGGCTGGGGATCCCCAAATGGCATGGGTGACATGCCAAGGGGTCAGCCAGCGCTGCTGGCCCTGTCACCTAAGGAGAAATGGCAAGGGCCAACCAGTGTTCATACTGGTTGGCCTGCTGACCAGCAGAGCCCACTGTCGCTGGAAAAGCGATAGTTTGACAACTCATAGCACTGTTAAGATTCTTACCCAATTCAGGGATTTATGTGTTTTTAATGATGGGTAATAAAACCTGATCCAATGAAATGAGCAAACTACTATTGGGGATAATCCACAACAAAATCCAAGACCTCTTGATATTGGGAATAGTCCCTGACCAATTCAAGCCCTTTAGATATTGGGGATCAACCCTGACTGATGCAGTCTAAAATTACTCGCTGAAACCCCCTAATATCAGGTTTTAAACCAAATCTATGTGGCGATTGAATTTTGTTCAACCTATGTAAACAGAATGCCACAGAATCACTGATTAGTAATGAGTGTAGATCTTAGCTTGGAACAATTGGAGAGTGACCTGGATAAAGCTACCTGAGCTCCCATATAACAATGTTTCTAAGCAAATAAACTTTATTCGCTTTTTGCCATCATTAATTTGGCATACCTCTATCTTTTTTAGGGACAAAAAATAGTTAGGATTTACCACTAAAGGACCTTTATCCTGAGTGTCAGGATTCCTACCTGAACAGTAGATCCAGATATGTTGGATGATTGGAATCGATCCTGAACTGACCAAAAGGCCTAAACTTCCGTTGGGGATAATCCCCGGCAAAAGTTGACAGCTATTGAAGTCAGAGATCAATCCCTATTTGCCCAAAAAGCCCAACCTTCTGTTAGGCATCATTACCAATAAAAGTTGACTATCATCAAAATTGGCGATCAACCCTGACTAATACAACTGAATCATTCTCCTTCAGAGCCACACAACCTTAGGGTTTTAAACCTGAGCCATGAGACAAGCACAAACAACTCAACCGAGATAAAAACATAACTATCAATTCCCCAATTGGTTTAATTTATTATATATAGGCTTGGGTAGCTTAGACCTACCTCAAAACACCTTCCTAATTACCCATATATAACTGGTATTAAGTAATCAACGTTACTTTTTTCCCTTTTCTCAATTTTAAGTAAAAATCGTAACTATTTAGTTTTTAGCACATCAGACTTGATATCTGGATTAACAAGACCTCTCAACCAAGAAATGCACCCAGGTAATTATCCAACACCTTCAGAATTCATGTCATCTGGCCTATAAACAACAAAATGATCCATGGTATCAGCCTGTGATCCTGGAAAAACTGGTGCTCCCTGCCAGGTTGCACCCTGAGTTTATGGTAAAAATTATAGGAAAAAATAAACAAAAGCAAAAGTTGGATAATTATGGTTCTGTTTCAGAAAACTCTTCAGATCATGAAGCTGCCCATCTCAGCAACTGGGCAATCAACATAAATGTTGGTAATACTATGAACAACCGCAATATTCTCTTTCCCACTTCTACAGAAGTGACCCTCAATGCTCCATCCATTGGACAATACATCTTACAACTATTCAACTTCTCTGAAGCACTCCAGCTCTTTTTATCTGGGACCTTCGTCCCTGGGGACCGAGCCAATAAAATAGCTCTTGCTATGTCTGCTACTATTATCTTCTTAGCTAAAAGTTCTTCACTTAATATAGAACAAGTAGGAGCGGGACGATGTAACACTATCTGCGTCACTTTGTCCATCCCAATTTATACCATTTACTTTAAGTAGCAGGATTTCATTATCAAGTATTACTTCGCCACTTGCAGCTTTCAGAGACCATACGCTCATAGATCATCCAGCTCTACCAATCTGCCTCCCAGTTTGGCAATAAAAACTGAACCACAATTGTGGAAAATAGGCAGTTACTAATGAAATATAAGATGTGCTCACCCGCTTGGATCAAGGAGTCTTGAGATACGTTTGGACAGAACTCACAACTCGTTTTAGTCAACTAGAGGTTGTTATCTTTAATCAAGTCATAGATTGTATCTGCAAAGTACTCTCCAATTTTGATAACTCTATCACCTCTGTTGATGAACGCCTCCAAACCTTGAGGAAATGATCTACGAATTAAGGGAAGGTAAGAATAGTTTCTATAACTCTGGGTTTCAAGGAGGGCCTGGTGAGCGTGGACCTCCCAGCTAAGATGGATGTGAAGGTGAACAAGGACCCAATGGTCATTATGGACAAAATGGTGATAGCGGACCCCCTGGTCATGATGGACAAGATGGAGGAAGGGGACCACCTGGGCCCAGAGGTCCTCCAGGACCCAGTGGTGACCTCAGAATCCCTGACGAACGCCTCCAGGAATTAATCCAACAAATAAAAAACCTTGATGTCCAATTAGGACGTGTCACCCAAGGAGCCCAATTTACTCAGGAATGAGTTCCCCTTTCTCCTGAAGTTTCCTTACCTGTTCATCATGAACTCCTCTAGACCTTGGCAACCCTACCTGCTTTGGTACTTGGATTAAAGCATAGAGTGCTCACCACTGAACTTCATCAACTCAACCTCCCAGCTGCCAATACCACTTTAAGAAACGAAGTACACCAATTAGCCCAACTTATCACCACAAAATTAGCTCTCAGTGCCACCCATGAGCGAGTAGATTTAATAGTTGACAATCTTAACGATCTATAAAGACAAGTAGATGCACTGCAACCTCAGGTGTATTCCCAAGATACCGCCTCTTCATCAGTTGAAATCACTGCCCCTGTATAAGTTCATGTCTTTCGTCCTCTAACCCCCCAAGTGGTACTTTTAAACCTTCGTTCAAAGAAAAATGTTTTTGTAGAGGGAAGTATTTTCTCTTTCTTATACTATGAAATATTTATGGTGGAAGAGACTGAGCATCAATGACTCAAACATTTGACTAACTGTCTTAGCTGTATGGCTCAAGACATTACGATCCCTCATCTGATGCATTGCTGTACTTGGACTGATGCCAAGCCTGCCTTGCTTCAGGAATTTGGGAGCGACCTAACATATCTAAACCAAAAATAGACCTTTATGGGTATCAGTCTTAATTATGGGGAGCCTATCAGCGAATTTGCCCACCGTTTTTACCTTAAAGCACAAACGCTGGTTGCAGGGAATCATCTTATGTTAGATTATGTCAGTACCGCTGCGTTTTTGGCATTTAATAATATGCCTAATTTCTTACTTTATTTTATAGCGATGAAATCTAACTTAACGTCCCTCCTCCATATTAAAGAGGCTATATTGGAAATCCCAGCCAAATTAAATAAACCCATTGGGCCACCTCAGTTTGACACCAATAAGCCCCAATCCCAAGTATTGGCCATTTTTGGACATTTGCCCTCTCAGCTTCAGAGGAAGAATGTCTTGGGTCGAATTCAGCCAAGATGAGGAAATGTCATCCATTTATGAGTTTCTGATAAACCTAAATGCGATTTTAATAATAATGATAAAAAACATCAAGGATATCTGCCAAAATAACCTGGCCAATTCCCAGTGGAACCATGTTAATTGGGGTAATACCATTATAAAATCTTCTCAGGTGATTAATGTAAAATTGTATGATCATATTTCCCCAACCACAACCAGGTCCTTCAAAACACCTATGTGGGGGCCACCCCCTTTTATAGGTGTGGTGGAGGTTCCCCAAGGTGAAAGTAATTTATCTAGTGGTGATTGGTTTTGGTATATCAAAACATTACCGCATGTGTATATTCTGCCCCAAAACCCCAAAACTTTGTTTTTCCAAAAAATAGCTCACTACCCAAATTATGATAGGAGAGAAACCCATATTACTTAATTCAGAAGCATTGGAGCTATTCCAAACCTATCCCAAAATCCCCCACATCCCTCAAAACAGTTTAAAGACTGAACAGTCAAATATCAAAAGGGATCACTTCTCTGTTTACCCCTGCGCTCCTAATGAAATTATAAAAAACCCAGATTTTTTAGTTGCGCTTATTTTTATTTTATTAAAATCTTTGTGGGATCCAGCGGCGTAAGCACCGCGAGCACATATAAGCTGAATTGCTACAAAATGGTGCTCATTACAGGGGATCCCTGTGCACCAAAAATAGTTGCTCTTGAAAAGCAACTAGCAAGTGCTTTGTCCCGCCTAAAGAAGCTTGAGCAGCGCCCTTTCAAAACTAACCCTTAAGGACAAATACATCCCTGGTGAAGGGAGCATTGTTGCTTTTTTGTACGTCTACAAAGCTGCCATAGATGGTAAAACTGACAAAGAAAAGTTCAACACATCCTTCCTTGTTTAAGCTGTTTAGCACAAGAGTTGATAATACTCAACCTGAACCCTGGGTACAACTGGTCAGAGGTAAAGGGGCTCTTATGGCTGAATTTAGGTCAAAGCAGAGTCTACATCGGGAAAAACAAGCCTTTATGCGCCTTACCATGTATGAGGGTGAATCGCTTATTGCCTTTGCTGAACGATTTTACCTCTCTGCACAAAGGTTGTCCACCTCCAACATGCTCACCCTTGACGATGCTATCGCCGCCCTGTTATCTGGGTTACCTTCCCATCCCTATCTAGCAAGACACATCATCTCATTGAAACGCTACTTTAAGAACATTCGCGACATCAAGGAGGCTTTGTTAGATGTGGCCGAACTTCATGTATGTGCCACAACAAATGAAGCTGAGGTGAAAACTTTGGCTCTCACTATTGAAGGGCTATCGCCTGTAGAACAGTTTAGGTGAATTCACCTGTGCCTATCCTCCCTGCAAAACTGATTCCTCAGTGCAATTCAAAAAGGATACCATGCCCACATGTAAAGTGAAAACTAGTAAAGTAGTTGAAACCATGCTCCTAAAACAAGCCCACCAAATCTGCAGTGTTTCCCCCTCCAGCAAAGCTGGTAGTTACACGTTCTAAAGCTATCCAACATCAGGGGGCCGTACCCCCTACCTCAATTGCAGCATTTCCAGTGGTGGAGAATACCCCTGGGGATAATCTGAGGGGGGTTGCGATGATGTTGGATACTATATTTTGGGAGCACCTGTGGAAGTAGAAATTCCTGATCATCTGAACGCTGGAGGAGTAGAATGTACCACATAACTGAGGGACCATACCTCAGACAAATTTTAGGATGGCCAAAAGTTATTGACACTGCCAGCAATAGTGATCAATTCTTTGCTAGTTTGATTCGACCTCTTAAGCGGGTCCAGCCCATGAAAACCATCTTGGATAAATATATCGAGACTGCTTGCAAACTAACCTCCACCTTTCAGCTCAAGGAAGTCTTAGCTTTGGAACCTAACTTTAGAGGAACCCTCACCAAAGTTGAGGTGGCTATACAAAAAAGTCAGAATATTGGCCATCTTAAACACTGGCTCCCCAGTTAACGTAATATCCTCAAAGCTTATCAAGAAGATAAATCTAGCACCTGACTTAGAGTAAAATATAGAATTTGAGACTGCAGGTCCCAACAATACACGTGCTATTGGGGCATAGTCTTCCCTTACCATTCGAATTGGAAAGCTTATCCTATCAGCCTTTGCTGTGGCTTTGGACAGTAAATGCATATGATATGCTCATTGGCACTCAGTTTATGATTGAGTATGAGGGAATAATAAATATGAAGCAAGGTTTCCTATCATTGCTCAACTATGAAGTCCATTTGATCTATCAAATTAAAGAAGCCAACAAACATGAATACTCATGCCCAGTTGAATACCCTTTTACGCTATGACTTTATCTCATTCTACCTCTGGGTGCAACACTAAGAAACTGCCCAACTCAGTGGAGTCAAGAGATGGTATTCCATTCTATGCTGCAGATGAGGTATTAATTAAGCCGGGTGAACAACGCGTGGTTGACACTAAAATCACGCTCCACATCCCACACCACCGCTTGTTACATATTACAAGTCTTGAAGCGTTAGCCCCTTGAAGCCTAGGGTATTGCCTGGGATACTAGACCCAGCCTACCAGAAGCCTATTACCCTTCTGCTAGGAAACCTCACCAGAAAAGACATGATCATACAAAAACACCAAGAGATTGGCAGAGGCTTTTTACTTCCAGTGGAGAATATTGAACGTATCCACTCCATTGGCTCTATGGCAGATTTGGGTTTGCCTACGAAGAAACTGGTGTGTACTCTACCTAATGTTAAAATTTCGGATGAGTTAACCCAGTCAATTTGGAAAAAGTTCCATACTTTATTAGACGAATATAGCGACATATTTTCTAAATCAGACAATGACTATGGTCACATGAAAGGCTGATGTCACTCCATCGATGTAGGTGATGCCCACCCTATTTGGTCAAAACTTTAATGTAAGTCAAAGGTAGAAGAAGAGCAGATGAGGACGGAGATCCAACAGTTGCTAGAAGCAGGGTTGTTAGTTCCTTCGCAAAGCCCTTGGTTTTCTCCTCTATTGCTTGTTAAAAAGAAAAACGGACGTCATCAGATAGTTATGGACTACCAGAATTTAAATAACCTCACAAAAAAGGATAGCTACCCTATCCCTTACATTGACGACGCCCTGGCCCAACTTTCTGGATCTAATTTTTTTTTCAGCCATGGACTTAGCTAGCGGCTATTGGCAAATGGATCTTTCCCCTGAAGATCAGGAGAAATGTGCTCTCATTTGTAGTGATGGTTTCTTCCAACCAACCCGATTACCTCAAGGGTTGTGTAATGCACCTGCATCTTTTCAGTGTGCGATAGACCACATATTGCGGGACCTAAAGTTAACTTGTGCCATTGTATATCTTGATGATATCACAGTGTTCTCACGAGATTTTAATGAACATCTCAATCACCTGAAGGAGGTGTTTCAACGGTTACACAAGTCAGATATAAAGTTGAAACCTTCAAAGTGTACCTTTTTTTTAGTACTAGATGGTCCCATTTCAAAGTGTACCTTCTTTCAGAAGAAATTGGATTTACTCAGACATTCCATTTCACAAAAAGGAATCCAAACCATGCAAGTAAGGTTAAAGAAATTCTAAAATGCCTCCTCCTAAGAATCTATGTGATATTTAGGTACTTCTAGGGATGATGGGACATCACCATCAATTTATCCCCAAATTTTCCCAGCTCAGGAAACCACTTGTTCGCTTATTGAATATGAGCACCTCTTTCTATTGGAGTGCTGAACAAAAGGCCGCTTTTGAGACGTAAAAACAACTATTACAACAACGTTCTATTCTGAGACACCCAGATTACAATAAACCTTTTACCTGTTTACTGACGCTTCAGACTATGCCATTGGGGCCATCTTAGCCCAATTAGATGAAAAATGGGTTAGATCATCCAGTATCCTATTTAATTAAGATGCTGTTAAAAGTGGAACGTAATTATAGTATAACTGAGAAAGAGTGCCTTGCCGTTATGTTAGCTGTGAAGCACTACCCGCCCTTTTTTCTATGGGACCGCCTTCACTGTGGTCACAGATCACACTTCCTTAAAATGGTTACAAAACATGAAGGACCCTGATGGCCGGTTAGCAAATTGGACTCTATAGCTCCAGCCTTATGTTATGAAGATTGAACACTGTGCTAGGACCCATCACTTAAATGTTAAAGGGGTTGATGAGGCTGCCAGTACTTCATTTGGATAATAGTGAAGCAGAGATGTTACATAACCTATTAATGACCCCAAATGAATGGGAGGATGAGGATGAGTCCATATAGAAGATGTTATCCCGGCACTCCCACAACACAAAAGTGGAGGCTGGGAAGTTTATAAACAAGCGGGGCAAAGTGGCTGCCTTACCTTCAGCCCTCGGAACTCATACTTGCTGTCCTAGAAGCTCAATCCACCCTAGGTCATGGAGGGGTGAAGAAAACGTATGATTGGGTTAAGGATCGGTACTATTGGGATGGAATGAAGCAATCAATTTTTATGCCTTGTAAGCTTGCCTTACTTCTAAGAAGCAATCTTTTTTCAAGACTCAATACCAGTATCAACCCACTACCCCTCAGCAACCGTTTTACACCATTAGTTTGGATGAAGTAAGTCCCCTTCCTCAGAACACTAGTGGTTACAAATCTATACTAGTAGTTATTGATCATTTCACTAAGTGGATGGAAGCCGTGGCTCTTCCTTCCCAAATGGCTAAGGCCACAGCCACCTTTTTACATTAAAACATTTTTTCTCAACATGGCTTTCCCCAAGTACTACTTTGTGAAAATGGGAAGAACTTCACCTACAGAGTAGTAAAACTCCTGGCCACCTCTATGGGAGCACAACAAATATTCTTGACTTCATACAATTCCTATACCAACGGAACTTTGGAGAGAGCAAATGGTACCCTGATATCCATCCTACAAAAAATGGCCTCTTCTGATCCACTTCACTGGGATCAATACTTACCCAGTGCTCTCATGGCCTACCAGATTAGTTATCACTGGGTATTAAAAATGTCCCCATTCCATGTCTTTTATGGGCGAGAACCAGGTATACCTGTTCTCTGTAATGGGCGGGTTCACGCCAATATGCGATGAATAATTTGGGCAGTAAGAGCCATGTTACTGACCATACTAGGGACAGGCCTACAGAAGCCCATCCCTAAACCCGACCACCTTGCCTCATCGTTGCCACATATTCTTGTACCACTGTTCCCATGACGCTGCACATCAACAGAAAAGTCTGGGACAGGAAAGGGCTGAGAATGACGCCAACGCCACACCGAGCTCACTGGTTGAGCTTATGTTTTTGATTAAATCTGCTTAATATTTTTAATAAAATAATATTTACTTATTAGCAAGCAAATTTTTCCTTTATTCAATTATCGTTTTCCTTGTAGAAGATGCAACTGCCTTTCAGGGCTACGACATCCCCCCTAAATAGTGCCCTTCTAGTATGGAATAAGCTCTCCTCAGCTAAGCTTTTTGAGCACTGTCAACACATCGTTAGCAAAGATTCCCCATCCCATGAGATCACCATCCACGTTGTGTGTAATCCTGAAGTTATTCTGCTGATGCAATTTGGGTTTGGGATGTCGAATTTTCCCAGCTCTGACCTTTCTGGAATTAATGCCCTTTAGATAAGGGCCACGTTCAGATCAAACGCCACCCAATCCGAAGCAATGTACAGATCAGGTGCCTCCTGATCCGTTACATCACCCCCTGTAAAGACCAGAACTCCTGGACCTTCTCTGAGCACAGTGCACAGTCCTCCTTCATCTGCCACGTCGCCTCCTCAACCGGATAGCCTTTCCACTTCACCAGCAGTTGCTGCCAGCCCCTCACCCATCTTGCATCTAATATGCATTCCACCTTGTATTCTGGCACATCCTTTTCCCTAAGGTTCAGCAGTCCTGGATGCTCCAGACCTATCCCCTTGAATGCTTGTAGCTGGGAAGTGTGTATCACTGGATGAGCTCTGGAACCTATTGGTAAGCTTAACTCAAAGGATACCCAATTAATGGCTCAGACAATCTGGTATGGGACCGAAAAACTTCAGTCCCAGCTTATGACTCTTAATGGGACAGCATAGTTCTTATCCGTCACTAATACCCAGTCCCCAGGATCAAACGTTGGATCCAGCACCCTTTGTCAATCAGCCTGTCACTTCTGCTGAGTCACCGCCTGCTCCAAAGTTCCCTATAACTTCTTCCCGATATCTGACATGGTACGCGCCATCTCATCCACCACCTGACGCACTCCACCCATGGATCCCCCATTTGATCTGGGATGTAGACCATGGTTCACAAAAAATGGCGACAATCCCATTGAAGATTGAGAATGATTGTTGTAAGAGAGCTGGGCCATAAAAACCCACAAAACCCAGTCATCCTGCAAATTGGACACGTAACACCTGAGATACTGCTCAAGTTTTTGATTCACCATCTCCATTTGTCTATCAGATTGAGTATGGTACACTGAGGACCATCTAGGGCTGATCTCCAAATTCACCAGCAAGCTCAACCAGACTTTTGAGACAAATTGTGGACATTGTCTAAAATGATTTCCTCAGGTAAGCCATGCGGGGAGAACACCTCATCAATGAAAATCTTCACTGCATCCTTCACCAAAAAAAATCCCAGTGCATGGGAAGAACTCAGCATATTTGGTAAGTCTATCCATGACCACCATAACTGCATCCTTCCCCTGCACCTTTGGAAGACCCATTATTAAATCGACACTAATTGAACTCCAAGGGGCCCATGGTATCAGCAGTGGATTTAACTTACCCAATGGCAATTTTCTTGAGGGCTTTGCCATCATGCATACCAAACACTCTCACACGCACTTCTTGACATCATTATGTAGGCCCAGCCATGAATACTCCTGTTGCACCAATTCTACCATCTTCTCCACTCTCAGGTGACCTGCCAACTGATGATCTTGCGAAGCCCATATTATCTCCCATTGTAGCGATGGGTTGGGCACCCATACGCGAGAATTGTGGTATAACACCCCACCCCTCTTCATGAAAGCCTCATGGCGACCGTGCAGCTGACCCTCCATCATCTCAGCTTTCAGCCACTAGGAAAATTTCAATTTTTTTGCTCTGCTTGGACTTTCTCACCCAACTCACATTCCCTATCCTCCTTTATCACAAATTGGTCTGGTCAGAACATCATGGCCGTAATAAACTCCTCCTATTCTTCCTTCTCATACATGAAGCCCCATCTAGACTCAACCAATCATCTAGGACATTTGATGCCCCTGGCCTGTACTCCACCCAGAAGTCATAATAGACCAGCTCCATATGCCATCTGGCCTGCCGCTGGTTCATCTTTCTTGGTCTGTGATAGTACTCCAATGCTTTGTGATCCGTCCTAATAACAAAAGGATGCTGGGCATAGAGAAGGTGATGCTGCCATTCCCGCAAGGCCACCATCACCATCAACAGTTGCTTATTGTATATTGGGTAGTTTGTTTCTGAGAGGAGCATCTTACGGCTGAAGTAACATACAGGGTGTTCCAGCCCGTCTTCCCCTTCCTGAAGCAATACTGCCCCCACAGCATAATTTGAGGCATCCGTTTCCACCACAAATGGCCTCCTGGGGTCCGGATGGGCCAGTACAGGCACTTTAAGTAACTTACTCTTCAGTAACTCAAATGCCTGTGCTTTTTCCCTTTCCCATACGAATGGGAGGTCCTGTGTTAGATGCGTTAAAGGTAAAGGCATATGGGAATGATTCTAAAAACTGACAAAGGAAGTTCAATGTTCCCAAAAAATCTGCACCCCCATCTGATCTGTAGGGGCCTTCCATGCCCACACCGCATGCAGCTTATCTGGACATACTCTCAAACCATTCTGAAAAACCACGTTGACTAGGAATGTTACCAAACTTCATTTAAATTCACACTTGGAAGGCTTTAATCTCAAACCCATCCAGCCAATTTCCCCCAGAACTTCCCAGACATCTCAGACACGATCCTCCCATGACCACAAAAATACTAGGATATCATCCATATAAGCGGCACAGCATTGACTAATCAATCCCCCAAGGACATGGTCAATCATTTGCTGGAACACCACCGGAGCATTCCTCAGCCTGAATGACATCATGCGATTTTGATACACCCCCAGGTGGCAATTAAATACTGTGCATTGCTGGTGCTCCAGTCTCACCAGTACCTGACTAAATGCATCTGCAAGGTCAAGTTTTGTAAACACTGTGCATCCGGTAACCATTGGGAGAATATCCTCCAACAAAGGCATCAGATATGGATCAGGCTCAGTGACTGTGTTCAGACATCGGAAATCCATGCATGGGCATAATTTGCCATTCGCTTTTGGCACCAGTAATACAGGAGACACAACTGGAGACATAGAGGGCTCGAATAAACCTTTGTCCAACATCGATTTCACATGGCCTTCCAATGCTTCCCTGGCCTGTTTGTTAAGGGCATATACCGGGCACCTCCTGGGAAGCTCCATCCCCTCCTTGAACTGGAATGAAAACGCAAAAGATCTCAGAGGGGGAAAAGGCGAGTCTCTCAATTTGACCAAATACATCAACAAAGTCGCTATATTTGTCTGGTAACTCTACCTCCTGCATCCCACCCAAGCTCCTGCTGCTGCTCGGGACATTGCTCCCAACCTCCATCTTCCACCTCATTTGAGGCTCAATCTGTGGCGTCAAAGTAATCATCCTATGCGGCAAATCAATCCAGGGCTGGAAAATGATCCCACCATTGCATCCCCCAGTACCACAGGATGGGCTAGATTTCTGATTGCACAGAAAGTCTCTTTTAGCCAAAATGGGTCCTGACAAATGACAACCAAGGGCTTTAGATGCCACAATGGAGCTCTTCTTGACACATTGGCGAACGCCACCTCAGGTCCCCTCTTCATCTCCAACTTCAAACGTTCCACTAAGGGAATCTACAAATAATTTTCCTCAGCCCCTGTATCCACCAGGTCCAGCACCTTCTCCGTTCAACCATGCAATTATAATTCCACCGGAGTAAATAACCTATGGTAAAGTGAAGAAGTAGATTTAATGTTTGAAGCATTCTCAGATTACAAATTTGCAGGTAAGGTAGGTCTAGGACTATAACTCTTCCCAGGTCCCTGACCTGTTCTTCCTGACTCCTCACCGTTTTCCTGGTGGAACCCCCCATGGATATTCCCGAAATTCCTGGGTGATCCCTGCCAACCTTCTCGACCTCTGCTGGCCACTGCGGGTGACTGGCCCCTTCCTGGGGACATAGAATTTTCCTGCCAGTTATGCGCCAGGGAAAATTGTTCCTCCACTTGCACCGCCAATGCAATTTCTTCTACCAATGAACTCTAAACCTTAGCAGCCGCCATGGTGGCTAACATATCTGCTTGCAGCATTTGTCTGAACATTCGCAATGATTAAGAATACAAGACTCGCACTGCTTTTGCCAATGGATGGAAAAATCGCCCATATTCTTCAACCAATCCTCAGCCATGAGACACCATCAGCAAAGCTGACCACACTTCATCCTGCGCCTCATCTGGGCAGGCAGCCTGTTCAATCCAATCAACACTCATCAATGGATCATGGAAGGCGACCTTGCTCCTCAACCAACTCTTGCACCCACCTGGCCAAATTTGAGGGTAGTGCTTCAATCATTTTCACAATCTGCAATGAGAAAGGGGTCTCCCTCCCATTTCTTAAGCCAACTGCACCTGAAAATAAATCTGAGATACCACTTGGAGATTTTCTCCAAAGCATCCATGGAAAAGCAGCCCGACCTTTTGGAGATGTAGAACCTCCCTGGCATTCCTCCATCTTTATGGGTCTCGAGCTACACACTCAAACCACCTCTCTTATTATAAAAATTAGTGAGAAACTCACCATCACCACAGTCAACATATGATGATACCATTCCTCCCCTCCTGTAGCCACCACCCCTTCTTGTGGCCCCCACAAAACTGACAAAAAAGTATTTGAGTTGCGTCTAATGTAATGGGCAGGTTTGCGCCAATATGCAACTAATAGTTGGGCAGTAAGAGCCATGTTACTGACCATACTAGGGACAAGCCTGCAGAAGTTCATCCTCAAACTCAGCCACCATGCATCGTCATTGCCACGTATTCTTGTACCACTGTTCTCACAATGCTGCATATCAACATAAAATTCTGGAGCCAGGAAAGGGCCAAGAACGACGCCAATACCACACTGAGCTCACTAATTGAGCTCATGTTTTTGATCTGATCTGCTTAATATTTTCAATAAATTAATAATTTCTTATAAGCAAGCCTGTTTTTCCTTTATTTGTTTTCCACTTTCCTCATAGAAGACACAACTGCCCTTCAGGGCTGCGACATCCCCCCTAAATAGTGCCCTGATAGTATGGAATAAGCTCCTCCTTGGCTAAGCTCTTTCAAAACCGTCCAACACATCATTAGCAAAGATTCCCCATCCCACTGGATCACCATCCACGCCATGTGTAAGCCCAACGTCATTCTGCGGATGCAATTTGGGTTTGGGATGGCGAATTTTCCCAGCTCTGACCTTTCTGTGTTTAATGCCCTTTAGATAAGGGCCACGTTCAGATCAAACGCCACCCAATCTGAAGTAATGTATGGATCAGGTGCATCCTGATCAGTTAAACTCTTTTAGTTAAGGATGTATTATCCTCTATAGTTGAAGAGCCAAAAAAAGTTATGAGACTATTGGCTCAATGCATAATCCAGCTCCAATCAAAGGCAATGACTAACTTAGCAAAAACGGTGACAAGAAGGGCAAGCAGCTAATGAGCTCAGAACTCCCCTACCTACTTTCCAAGTATCAGACATGGTAATATACTACCATAACTGCATCACTCCCAGAAGTGGCAAGCTTGGATAAATCTGGAAAGGTCACTTTACCATCACCTACAAAATAGGTAATGTATACTCTATAAAGTCATTAGCTACTAGAAACACCGTCAACTGAGTACATGTCCACTTCTTTCAGCTTTATTCTCCCCCAAATTCTTGATGGGGGTAATGTCAGACATTTTCCTTCTCAGCTGCAGAGGAAGAATGTCTCAGGCCAAATTCAGCCAAAACGAGGAAATGTCAGCCATTTACAAGTTTCTGATGAACCTAAATGCGATTTTAATAATAATGATAATGAACCATCTAGTACTAAAAAAATAATAATGATAATGAAAATATCAAGGATATCAACCAAAAGACCCAGGCCAATTCCCAGTGGAACCAAGTTAATTGGGGTAATACCATTATGAAATCTTCTCAAGTGATTAATGTAAAATTGAATGGTCAGATTTACCCAACCACAAGACGGGCCTTGGGGCAACCATCAGAAGGTACTCCCCCAACCACAACCAGGTCCTTCAAAACACCTATGCGGGGGCCACCCCCTTTTGTAGGCATGGTGGAGGTCCCCCAAGGTGAAAGTAATTTATCTAGTGGTGATTGGTTGAAGTGTATCTAAACATTGCCGCATGTGTACATTCTGCCCCAAAACCCCAACCTTCGTTTTGACAAAAAATAGCTCACTTTACCCAAGGTCTGATAGGAGCAAACTCATATTACTTAATTTGGAAGTATCAAAGCTATTCCAAAACTATCCCCAATTTCCCCCCAATACTTGAAACATTTTAAATACTGAACAGCCAAAGATCAAAAGGGTTCACTTCTCTGTTCACCCCCGCGCTCCTAATAAAAATTATAAAAAAACCAAATTTTATAGTAGCACTTATGTTTATTTTATTAAAACCTTTGTGGAATCCAGCGGCGTAAGCACCAGTGAGCACAAATAGGCTGGATTCTTACAGCTGTTACACCCCCAATTCACCTACACCTAGATTATACTGCCTCATTGAAGAAAAAGCAACCACACTGTAGCTGATTACCACATCCTTCAATGTAAGTCGGCAAAAGATCAGTCAGTATAGGGCAAGAGGCTCCCTATGCTGAAGGAAAACATGTGCCTCAAGATCCTTGTTCTAGTTCTAGCTGTATTCCCAGTACTTCCAGTTGTTTTGTGTTAGCTGCCCCATCAGAAGTTAAAGTACCTCTGTCTATTCAAAAGAATAAAGACCTCCAGCTTTCTTACTTTTATGTTGGTCAGTTACCTAAACAAGTTTTGGTGGTCAGCTCTTCTATAGAAAGCCAAGCCTTGTCAGATAAAACTTTTAAATGCATTAAAAACCCCAAGCTTGGCCACAGCAGAATTCTCCGCTTGCTTCACTGGAAATTCCTAGTAACAGCCTATTAGCTATTAACTCCCAATTTGGATCATTGATAGTTAAATTAGAAGTAGTAGTCCATAAGGTTAAAGTCCTGGTGATAATTGACACTGGTTCTCCGGTTAACTTTATTTCCTCCCAGCTTATCCCAAAGATAAAAATAGCTCCAGACTTAATTCATGAAGCTGAATATGGGACGGCAGGTAGTCAGTCTACTAAGGTGATAGGATTTATTCTGCTTTACCCCTTCGTTTTAGAAGTTATTAATTTTTCTTCCGCCGTTGCATTGGAAAACAATAACTACAAATTGCTTATTAGGGTCCAACTGATGCAGGAGTTTAACTTCATCATCAACTACAAGGAAAAGTACTATCCCTACTAAAATATAGGATTCCGTTAATATTCAAACTCCTGTCAAAAATAAAAGAGCCCTCAAAAAAATGGATATGCTTCCCTGGATACCAATCCTTCATTTGTAAAATTGAGTATAAAGTCTTAAGTAGAAAAACTAAGTTACCCCCTGAGGCTGTGGATGCCAAAGTGGGGATCCCTCTGTATCCCCTCATTCTATTACAATACCCTCAGGCTCACAAGTTATTGTAGATATGGGGATCCAGATTCTTACCCCTCCTGATCAAATTTTGGAGCTTAGTGGACACCCAAACCCTTCCATCAAGGAGGCGTTGACCTTCTCAGAGATTTTGGATTTTGCCTTTGGGAAAATTATCTCTATTCTATTAGGAAATTTAACCTTTAAAACTCTCCAAATCCCTTAACATGCTCCTATCGCTTATTTTAAACTATGTACCATTAAGAGTATTACTGATGTTAATTGTGTTGGCTTGTTATAGGATTTAGGATTTGATCCCTCACCCACCATAACTTTGGTTGACAGTATAATTGGGGATAGTCTTACCCTGAACAAAATCTAAGATGTCAAAAACCTCCTTAAGGAGTATGGTGATATTTTTTCTTGGGACCAAGTGACTATGAGAAATGTCCAGGGTAATTTATAAAATCAAAACTGAGTATCATCCTCCATTTAAATCCTGACAATATCAAAAACCCAAGGTGGAGAAGCTCAACTGGCCTTAGAATTATAGCAACTATTGGAGGCCAAGTTACTTGTGCCTTCCAAAAGTCCATTGGCTTCCCCACTCTTGTTAATTTGAAAAAGGATGGTGGTCACCATTTGTTATGGATTATTGCCACCTCAACTCTATCACTTACAAAGATAGTTGCCCCCTGCCAATATAGATGACTCTTTACGCTTAATTTCAGGGTCCCACTATTTCTCAGCTATGGATATCGCAAGTGGATATTGGCAAGTAGATTTGTCACCAGAAGATTGGGCAAAATGCGCTCTCATCACAATTGAAGGACTATTCAAGCCCACTCAAATGCCTCAAGGGTTATGTAATGCCCCTGCTACCTTCCAAAGCGCTATGGACGGACTACTAGGCGATTTAAAATACTACTGCATATTAGTTTATCTTGATGATATTACCTTTTTTAAAGCCTTTATTGAACATCTAGATCCCTCAGGAAAGTCTTTCAGCAGTTATGGCAATTTACGTTAAAACTAAAGCCATCAAAACGCTCTTTTCTACAGAGTGAGATGGATTTTTGGGTCATAAGGTCAGTAAAGCCAAAATCCCCGATGGATGATAAAGTCTTGGTTATTGCTAAGATGACCCCCCTAAATCCCTACGAGATGTACAAGTTTTCCTAGAAATGGTGGGCTATTATCGCCAATTTATCCCCCATTTTACAGACACCTCTGAGACTCTGGTTTATCTACTGAAGAATGGAATATCCTTTCAGTAGAGAGAAGAGCAACAGCAGGCCTTTGACCTGCTACGCATCTCTCTCTCCCACTCTCCAGTACTTATTTATCCAAACTTTGATAAACCTTTCCTCCTCTTTAATGAAAGCTAGTGATATTGCCATCAGAGCCATACTATCTCAGAATGATGAGAACTTAGTGGATTATCCCTTCGCCTACTACAGAAAGACCTTATCTAAAGCCAAATGTAATTATAGCGTTACAAGATGTGAATTCTTGCAACTACTGGCCATTAAGAATCTCTGACCCTAATATATGGGAAGCATTTTACATGAAACTGATCATGCTTCCTTACGTTGGCTACAACAAATGAAGGACCCTGATGGGAGATTAGCCCAGTGGGCGTAAAACTTTAAAATTATTACATTTTCATTATCCAATGACCAGGGCCAATTCATCAAAATGCAGATTGCCTATCTCAGCTTCCCATCTTAACTATAAATGAACCTGAAGAGGATTGGCTCTACGACTTCCTAACCCAACTACAATTATGGAAGGATGAATCCCCAATCCTCCAAAAGGAATCATTAAAATGATTGGCAAGTATCCAAGTTGAGAACGGTTAATTGTGAAAACTTGTGTCTAAACAATGGGTGCCTTATGTAAGACCATCAGCTCAAACCAATGTCATATTAGAGGGACATTAGCAAGTCAGCCATGGGGAATTTGGAAAACCTACCAGTGGCTTAAAATTCAATCATATTGGGAGGAAATGCTTGTTTCTATACAGGATGTATTGGAGTCCTGTCTGGTATGTAAAAGCCAAGCTGAACCTAATCCCCGCTCTCAAAATCCAGTGGTCTCACCCTGTGAACCATTCCATACTATCAGCATTGATGTTTTGGGACCTCTTCCTCAATCCTCCAATGGTCATTGGTTCCTCCTACTAGCCGTGGACCATCTAACTAAGTGGATCAAAGCTGTATTGCTCCCCACGCTTTGGCAAAGGCTACTGCCACGTTTTTATATAACAGGATTATCACCCAGCATGGGTGCCCAAATATCATTTTTTCTGATAATGGGCAAAAATTCCACTTGATGCTGGTGAAAGATTTAGCCAACCTGATGATACCACACAGGTATTCTCCACCCCTACCATCCTGCAACAATGGAAGCTTAGAGCGGTTAAATGGTACTCTAACTGCAACACTCCGGAAAATGGCTATGACTGACCCCCATTTCCCCAGTATTTTCCTAGTGCAATTCTGGCTGATAGGATCAGCTACCATCACATAACCAAGATGTCACCTTTCCAAGCGTTGTACGGCAGAAATCCCCATCTGCCTTCTAAAGTACAGGCTATGCTTGACCAAACTTCCCTCAAAGCCCCTGAAGTCACTATGCATAGTATTAAAAATGAAATTATAAGACTTCAGGCCCTGGCTGCTAAAAACCTGTTCACCACAATCAGTAGAGAAACTTCTCATTTTAATGATAAGCATTACCCTCTACACACCTTCCAACCGGGTGACCTCGTCCTATTCTACCATCACCGGCCTGGAGGTCATGATTTCAAACTGGACAAACTGGTCAGGGCCCTATCAAGTCATATATAGACAGGGAAATGAACACTCAATCGTAGAGGTTGTTCAGGGCACAGTCATAAACCATGTATATAGTTGCTTTCTCCGTCTGTTTCCCCCCTGCTTCAAGATCTAGAGGGGGTATTGTTGGAATTCCTACCTGAATGGCAGATTTGATATGTCAGATGATGGTAATTGATCCTGAACTGACCAAAAAGCCCAAACTTTTGTCAGGCATCATCCCCAATGAAAGTCAACTAATATCAAAATCAGCGATCAACCCCAACTGATATGGCCAAATCATGCTCCCTCGGAACCACCCAACCTCAGGGTTCAAACCCAAGCCATGAGACAAGCAAAAACAACTCGACTAAGATAAGTGGGCCTTTATTGAATCCCTGATTGGTTTGTTTTATTAGATCTAGGCTTGGGAAGATTAAATTTCTTCAAAACACCTCCCCAATTACCCACATATAGCTGTTATTAAGTTAATAAACTTTACTTTTTTTCACTTTTCACAATTTTAAGTAAAAATTGTATCTATTTGGAATTCGCACACTAGACTTATTATCTGTAACAATAAGACTTCTCAACCAAGAGAAGCAACCAAGGAAAGTATTTAACACCATCAGACTTCAGGTCATCTAGACTATAAACAACAAAAGGATCTGTGGTATTAATCCATGATCCTGACACTGAGTGAAGACTTTCTGGCCAAAGAATGGAAATTTATAATCCATCACCCAGGAACTTCAGTTTTCTGGCCTATAAATAAGGGAAAAGTGGTCTAAGGCCCCTTTGTCCTGACAAACTGATACTCCATGCCAGGTAAACCCCAAGCTTACAGTGAAACTATTATTACCATGATTAATAGCAATATGGTGACCAATCTCTCTATGGATAATGAACGCCTAAAATCCTAGGGAAATTACTTGCTGTGATATGCAGGTTGGAGCAAAGTATACACGCTCTTGAGAAACACCAACTTGAACTATGATATGTATCTAATGAGCTAATAAGCGAAATTTGGCAGTTGACCCCGCTCATCACCACAAAATTGACCCTTTGTGCCGACCATTATTGGGTAAACTCAATAATTGAAGATATCATAAATTACAAAGTCATGTGGACGCTCCCCACCCTCACAAAAATTTTCCAGCGTAGCAGTTCCTCTTTAGGTGAAAACACACCCACAGCTTCACTTCACATCATTCAGCCATTAACCCCCAGTGGCACGTTCAAACCGTCTTTCAAAGAGAAGTACGTTCCAGGAGAAGGGAGTATCTTCTTTTTCCTATTTTGTTATGAAAGCTCTATGGAAGAAGCCACCATCACCCAATGGCTCAAGCACCTAACTAACTTTCTAAGTCACGTCACTCAAGACACTATGGACCTCATTTAATGCTTTGTTTTACCTGGAATGACGAAAAAACTGATTCGCTTTGGGAATTTGGGAGCGACATAACTTTTATCCAGCCTAAAGCAAACTTTTATGGCCATAAGCCTTAATCAGGGAGAAACCGCCACTGAGTTCAATCACCATTTTTACCTTGAGGCTCAAATGTTGGTCACAGGAAATCGTCTAAATTTAGATGAAGTTAATACTGCCTCATTTCTGGCATTAAGATACGCCTAATATCTTAATCTATCTTAAAGCTGTGAAGTCTAACTGAAAGTCCCTCCTCCATATCAAAGAAGCCATTTTGAAGATTATGGATGACCTACTCAAACTCACTGGTCCCCCTTCTTTTTATAATTATAATCCTCTGCCTCAAGTGCTTTTAGTTACAGCCCCAGTTCGCCTACCCTCAAATCATTCTGAACTTTTTGCAAGCGAAACAACCATACAGTAAACTTTTGTCTATCCTTTAACATAGATCGGCAAAAGATCAGTTAGTATAGGGCAGGAGGCTCCTTATGCTGACGACAATCATGTGCCTCTGGACTCTTGTACTAGCTCTAGTTCTACGCCCAGCATATTGGGATGTTTTGTGTTATCTGCGCCTGTGGAAACTGATGTACCCCTTCTTATCCAAGAAAATAGAAATCTTCAGCTTTCTTATTTTTATATTGGCCAGTTACCCAAACAAATTTTGGAGGTCAGTTACTTGATGGAAAGCCAAGAATTAGCAAATAAAACTTCCAAATGCATGGAGCAGACCCAAGCTTGGACGCAGCAAAATTCTCCACTTGCTTTGCTACAATTCCCAACAAAAGTTTACTAGCTGTTAATTCTCAGTTTAGCTCTTCGGTGGTTCAAGTTGAAGTAAATGTTCCTAAGGTTAGAGTCTTGGCCATAATTGATACCAGCTCACCGGTTAACGTTATATCCTCCCAGATTACCCAGAAAATAAAAATGGCTCCCAACTTGATTCACAAAGCTGAATATGAGATGGCAGGTAAAAAAATGATTAAGGCAGTTGGGGCGTATTCCGCCTTACCTCTCCAATTCAGGAAGCTTTCAATTACTGCCCCCACTATTGCACTAGAAAAAGATAATTTCATGTTGCTTATTGAAGTCCAACTAATGCGGGAGTTTAACTGCATTATCAACCATAAAGAAAAATGCCTTTCTTATTAGATTATCGGATTTCATTAATATCTGAGCTCTGGGTCAAAAGTAAAGGAGCCCTGAAAAATGAACCTGCCTCCTCAAATATCCGTCCTCCATTTGTAAAGTTAAATATCAAGTCTTAGGAGGAAAAACGAAGTTACCCCCTGAGGCTGTGGACTCGAAGATGGGATCCCTCTATATGCCCCCATCCTATCAAGATACCTTCTGACTCACAAGGTATCGTGGACATGGGGCTCAATATTCACATAACACCTAATCAAGTATTGGAGGTAAGTGGACACCTGAACCCATCAATCAACAAATCTTTGACCTGCCCTGGAATTTTGGATCCTGCCTTTGGGCTTTCTATCTCCATCTTACTAGGGAATTTAATGAATCAAACCCTCCATGTCCCTTGGCATGCCCCTATCACTTATGTAAAATTATGTCCCATAGAAACTATTACCAAAGTGAGTTGTTTTAGCTCCTTACAAGATTTTGGGTCTGATCCCTATCTACAGTAGCTCTTGATAAAAGCAGAATTAAAGAAACTCTCATCCTTAACAAACAACGGAGCATTGAAGATCTCCCTGAGGAGTATTGTGATAATTTTTCCTTGGTCCAAGTGACTATGGAAAAATGTCCGGGGTAATTCACCAAATTGAGACTGAGGCTCAACCTCCCTTCAAATCATGGCAATACCATAATCTAAAGTGGAGGAAGCTCAAGTAGCCCTAGAGTTACAGCAACTGTTGAAAGCAGGGTTACTTGTGCTCTCTAAAAGCCCGCGGGATTCCCTGCTTTTATTAATTCAGAAAAAGGATGGTGGCCATCATGTTGTCATGGATTATTGCCGTCTCAATTCTACTACCAGAAAGGATATCTAATCATTGCCACGTATAGATGATTCCTTACTCTTAATGTTGGGTTCCCACTATTTTTTGGCTATGGATCTCACCAGTGGGTACTGGCAAATTGACTTGTTGCCTGAAGATCATGAGAAGTGCGCCCTCATATTGAGTGAAGGACTATTCAGGCCACTTAAATGCCGCAGGGGTTATGTAACGCCCCTGCCACCTTCCAACGTGCCATAATGGGATTTTAGGTGATTTGAAATGCTCCTGTGTGCAAGTTTATCTCAACAATATTACCATTTTTTTAAGAGCTCCATTGAGCACATAGCTCATCTAAGACAATTTTTCCAGTGGTTAGGCAAGCTTTGTCAAAACTAAAGCCATCAAACTGCTCCTTCTTTCAGAGTGAAATAGAGTTTTTAGGCCATAAGGTATGTAAAGCTGAAATATCCCCAATGTATGACAAGGTCTTGGCCATAATTATGAAGTCCCCCCTAAATCCCTACGTGATGTACAGGTTTTTTAGGGATGGTGGGATATTATTGTCAGTTTATTTCTCATTTTGCTGATATATAAGAGCCTCTAGCATATTTATTCAAGAAGGGTATAACCTTCCAATGAAAAGAAGAGCAACAGCAGGCCTTTGACTTATTATGCAGCTCTCTCCCATTCACCCATACTTATACATCCCAACTTTGATAAAACTTTTCTATTTTTTACTGATGATAGCATTATTTTTATTTTAACTGAGGTAAGCCGACCAGGGGACAGACATTACCAAATATATGTGAAACTAAGAGAATAACTAAGAAATATAAAAATTGGGCACCCCAGGGTACTCAAGTTACCCCTGTTGCCAGCGAGACTGCCAGGTATGGGGGTTGGTGCACTACTCCAAGGGGGTTCCCCTGATATGGAGCAGGTGTGAAGGAAAGGGTCATTGTGGAGGAACCAGAGTAGGAATCATGATTCTATGAGCGCTTTTTGTCTTGGTCTCATATATCCATAGAGCCAGGCTTGGAAGTGCTCTAGTAAGTGGACATGGAATTTGTTAATAATCCATGAATGGTTGGGACCGTGCCCTTGAAAGCATCTAATGCAATTGTGTGTATTGTCCACATTGCAATGGGTATTATTAGGGAGCGGAGGGTAGATGGGATTGGTGACTCGATCTGGAGCGCGAAGATACTCTTTGATACTGAGAATTCCTGTTATTTTTGAATCTTGAGCAGGCGTGCGACTTCCTGCCATATAGCTTTGGTTGGGGGCATGTTTCTGGGCGGTGATGTAGGGATCCCTCCCCTCCACATACTGCACATGTTTTGTAGAGGATGTTGGAGCGGTCCACCGTCCTATAGGTCCTTCTCAAACAGCGTCAGGCGTTTGCTCTTATCCTTGGTATAGGAGTGGGTGGTGTGTCATTTTCCACATTGCTTTCTGTGTGGTTAAATCATAGGGAATGTCCAGCATATCTAGGTATTCTATCCTAGCTATGCTTGGGGTTGTTGCGAGCATATCCCTCTGGGGGTGGTTTTCTGGGTTTCTTAATTTGAATTGGGGGCTGGGCCGTCCCCTTCCCTGTATAGTACCCATGTTCTCTATGGTTTATCCCATATGGCGGATAGTTTGGAGGATATGTTTGAAATGAGGGGAGGTTCCATGCGGACCCGTTGCAGTAGGGTGCTTGGCAAGGTATGAAAGTAGTCTGGGTGGACTATGTGGGTTGGTTAATTTGAGCGCCTGTGCAAAGTTAGTCCTTGCTGCTCTGAACCAATGTTGTTGCAGGAGGTCTGGAGCAAGGATTTCCTTTATCCAGGTACCTAGGATGTGATTTTCATGGCTCTCAAAATCTATTAGTCCCATGCCTCCGCTTGAGTGTGGGCCAAATAGTGTTTCCATCCGTATAGGAGGGTGAGAGCCAGGCCACAGCCAGCCCTGGATAAGCGCGCGAATTGAGGTTATAAAGGTAGGTGAGAAGGCTATCGCATGGGCCTGGTACCACAGTATTGGGAGGTTGAGCGAGTTATCAACTGTAACTCGTCCTGTTAGTCCTGGGGGTTCTTCCCTTGAGGGAGGCGACGCGTTTGGTTACCCGTTGTAACAGGTTACTTTCCATTGTCTCATTTGCATATCCCCCTGATTCTAGCCAGATTCCAAGGTGTTAGACAGGAGTGGTGGTGGGAGGTGTTGCAAAGGGTAAAATAATTGGGTTTTTTCTTCGAGTGTTGGTGTGAGGTTCTGATGTTGTGGCCCAATTGTTTGTGTATTTGCCTAAGAAGATGATTTCTGTCTTCCTTTTGTTGAGCGATACATTGCTCACCTTGGAGTTTTCTCTAGAGTGTGTTCCAGCTGTCAGGCATCTTCATTGTTTGCTATACCTGCTACGCAGTCATCTGCAAAGGCCAGTATCTTGACTGTTGGTTGTCCTTGTGCAGTTATCCCCATGAGACGTGAGTCAGTTACTCGGAGAAGCGGGTCAAAGCTGAAATTGTATAGCAGTGGGCTGAGGGGATCCCCTTGTTTGAGCCCTCTGTGTGGTTTGATATTGTTTGTTAGGAATCCAGGGCCGCATACAGCCATGGTTGCAGATTCAGTTAGGAGCATCGCCCATTTTATGAATCTTGGTGGGAGTTTGAAGGCATGTAGACATTCTTTTAGGTATGGCCAGCTAACACGGTCATACGCCTTTTCTTGATCCAAGAAGACCAGGGCACCAGTTGCTTTAGATTGGCAAATGTTTGCAACAGGGTGTATGTTGTTCCAGATTGAACGCCCTGGTATAAACCCAAACTGGTTGGGTGATAGGACGTCAGATTCAATTGCGCCTAATCTAGCTGCTAAAATTTTTGTTAGAATTTTTGTGTCAGTGTTGGAGAGTGCAATTGGGCGCCAGTTGGCCAGGTCCAACTTGTCACCCTTTTTATACAGGGTTATAACGTAGGATTCATGGCCTCCTGGTAATAGGCGTGTTTCCAACAAACTATGGTTCATTGACGCCAATAAGAGGGGGGGCGATTTGTTGAAAATATTTTTTGTAAAATTCGTAGGGTATCCCATCAGGCCCTGGGCATTTCCTACGTGGTGCACCGCGAATTGTTTCCCAAAGCTCCTCCCGTGTGATAAGGGATAGTATATTGTAATTTGGTGGTGTACTTTGTAGCTTGGCAGTTTGAATAAATCTTTAATTTTTTGTGGATTTGTTGGCATATTGCAATATAATTCGGTGTAATAGTGGTGTACTTCCGCCTTGACCTCCTCAGGGTCAGTTGCCATGGTGCCATTGGTATTGCGGACCTATGTGCACGTGGGCTGGTTTCCGCAGGAGTGGAATTGGCGGAAAAAGTATGTTGAACATGTTTCGCCTTCCTTTATGAACTTACCTTTGATAATTTGATTCTGTGTTGGTGTTCAAAGATGAGATTGTTAAGTTGGGCTGAAATTTCTGCCCATTTGCGTCCCCAATTAGGGCTATAGCCAGATCTCAGAGTATTTATTTCCAGGTGGTCTAGTTCTGCCAAGGTACGCTTTATTGTGGCTGTGTCCGCGGTGTACTTGCATGATGCAATATGTCAGGTTTTGTTGATTAAATCTTTTTTGAAATTTTCCCATGTTCCGATGGGATCTGAAGTGAATGGGGCTGTGAATTCTGGGTTTGTAGCCTTGTTTTCAACCCAGTCAGATATCTCAGGAAATCTTATATTTTCTGGGTGAAGCTTTCTCCAAGGCGACACCTGTGTGTGGGATTGGGTTGGCACTAACAGCACCGTAACTAATCAGTGATCAGAAAAATTGATCTTTTTTGTTATAAATTTGGAGATTCTTGCGGTGGGATTGTGGGATGAGGATGTGGTCAATACAACTCATTGATATGAGCAGTCCCTCACGTATGTTGGGTCTTGTCATATGGGGAAGGATTGGTGAATTGGGGGGAAGAGCATCCTGTAAGCCAAGAGATGCCTTCATTGTGTGATATTCAATGTGTCCAGGTGGGTATCCCCTGGGATTAGGCCATCAATCTGTATTGGGGTTATCCCAGCAGTTGAAATCGCCTAACATGATGATATCTGGTGGGAGGGTGAGGGTAGAAGTTTTTTCAAAATTTTTTTTCTCTCAGTTGCAATGCATGGTGCGTAGTTACATGCTAACGAAAATATTTCATCTTGGCATGTAATTGTTGCTACCAGGACTTGACCTTGCAAGTGTGATGATGAATTTGTAATTTTAAATTTTTTGTTGTTTTGGACTATCACCCCACAGTGAGACGTCCATACTGATTGTGATGGTGTGACCCTGGTTGACCGGATTCTTCTTACCCTTGTAGGCAGTGAGTTTCTTGGATGGCCAAGATGTCTACAAGGGGTTTTCGCAGGAATGCCAGATTTTTGGCTTGGGACGTATGAGCCCTGGCTCCCACGATATTTAACGTCCCTATTGACACTGAGGTGCCCGCGGCGCCTCAGGAGCAGTTGGGAGGGCCCTCTGGTCCTATCCCACCGCGGCTCATTTTGGCCATGCTCCATGTCTGTACTCCAACTCTTTCACTGCCATTGTTGGTTCCCTTGATCTGACCCAATGATTCAAGGGAATTGCGGTTTTTTGCATTTGCGTCAACTTTTCCTGCACAGGTCTCATGTTGATTTGATGCGGGTTGTTGATTGGATTTTATATTTTTGAGGTTCAACATTGTTGCATTGTGCACCGCATTTTCACCCGATCTGCGGTTGCATTGTACCTCAGTATGTGCATGACTGATGACGCTTTGTGGCTCAGTCTGGTTACTGTGAATATTTTCAACCTGGGCATATTGTTCTGATTGGTTGGTTTGGTGAATATCTGAAATATCCTCCTGAATTTGTCCGTGGTTAATGGCAGATTCCGCGTGTGCTGCCACTTCAGCCGCTGCTCTCTTGCGGGCTTTTTGTGCTGCTTTACGCTGTTTACTTGTAACTGGGTCCACGATGGAGTTAGTCCATCTTCACCCCAGCGGAATGGGTGGTGGCCATCAGTCATTTTGGCGAAGTTTTCATTATCTTTGTCCATAGCTTCTTCACAAAAATCATTTTCTATTAAGCCCTCTTTTACAGGGCATGCATGTTCCTTGTGGCCCAGTGAGCCACAGTGGTTGCAAATGGGTGGTGCGCGTTCCAGTGTAGCTCAGAATGCAGCTGACTGGCCCCCATCTGCGAAGTGAAATTCTGCTGCGCGGGGGATTCTGGATAGATCCTCTTCCACTTCTGGGAAGGGGTTGATTACAGCGATAGCTTTGCCCGTGCACAGGTTGGGCATTAAGCAAAATTGCTGTAATTCGAGTTGTTGGATTTCTCCATAGGCCACAAGATCTTTGTGGAGCTCCTCCTTGATTGCCTTACGAGGAAGGTTGGTGGGGAGCGAGTCAAAGGAGATGAACAAAGTTTTTGCTTTGTTCCATCTGGTGTGCGCGGTGCTCAAAATTTTTTGCCCTCAGGGAGGGCAATTTTCACGCAGATTTTTGCTGCGGCATCAGCTTCATCAGCTGTTTCGAAACCAATATCAATCCAGCCATGGCCCATGTTGTTGGTGGCTATGTACACCGCGTGAGGGAAAAGTGAGGGCTGTGCCTCACATGTTTTCTCCCACAGGGTCGGTGACTCATCTCCAAGGAAGAGTCTGATCCCATGTTCCACCTTTGACAAAGGTTGGTTGAATTGAATTTACATGTATTGCGCGTGCTTTCCAGTAAATACCATAAACCCAGACGGTGTCTGAGGTTGCGATTTTTTTATGGCTTGGGTTCCTGGTCCCCCCCAGGGCGATTCTTGCCCTTAGTTGCACCGTTAAGTGCACCGCTTGCCACGACGCTCGCCCATGTTGTATTATTTTTGTTAATAAAGTCGCCCATCTTTCCTGTGTGTGATTATCCAAATTTGCTGTTCGAATCAAATCATAGTAACTAAAGTGATTGTTACAAGAAAGAAAAGCTGATGATAGCAATATAGCTATAGGAGCTATACTATCTCATCACAATGAAAACTTAATGGATCATCCCATCGCCTACTATAGCAAGACCTTAACCAGAGCCAAAAGAAACTATAGCGTTACAGATCAAAGGCTTGGTAGTACTACTGGTATTAAGAATTTTTTTCCTTATTTATACAGAAATCATTTAATCTAAATTACCAATCATGCTTCCTTGCGATGGCTACAACAAATGAAGGATCCATACTAAAGGTTAGCCCATGTGCGTTGAAATTTCAAAACCACGTTTTTTTCCATTATTCTCTGATTAGTGCCCATCCATTAAAATATAGATTGCTTACCCAGGCTCCCCACATTACCTCTAACTGACCCTGATGAGGATTGACTCTACGATCTCTTAACTCAATCGCTTCTATGGAAAGACAAATCCTCAACTCTTCAAAAAGAATTAAAAACAAAATTGTAGAATCTCTGTCACGGATTCAGCTAAGAAGAACTAGACTGGGCTCCCAGTTGGGGTGTGAGAGCACCCAGTGGAGGCTCCAGAATGCCAAAGGCATAGCAGTCCAAGCGACTAATAAAAGTGGGGTTCTAGGGGAGATGTGAGGAAAGAAAAAGTTTAGTAACGTACCAAAGGCCCCCAAGGTAAACCAGATGGTTGCATTGGGGGCAACCGCGAGTCTTGTGGGGGCAACCCCCAAGGGCGGGAGAGGCAGGGAGGATGACGACTCCTCCAGGGTTTGCGGTTGTTGGCCTTCAGATTCAGATAGGGGCTTGCGCGCCAGCAGGGGATGGCACAGAGGCCGCCACGTTATTGAAATATGTACAGAGGTATGGTCAACCCCATGAGAAAGCTTGTGCTGAGCTTCTACTGGAGGGGGCGCTCTAGGTCCCACTGGTGGGCTGTACCCACAGCAGCAGGGGCAGCTATGGAAGCTAAACCCATGTGCAGCGGGCCAGGGACGCCTTGGGCCTGCTCTAACTGAGGAGCAGTCTTGGAAGACTCAACGACTGAATGGACATAAGGGTCTTCATTTAACAGATGCGTGGAAATGAACGAAGCAGCAGGTTCATCATTGGGGGCAGGGCATATTATTGTTTTTACAATCTGCTGCCATGTGGCAGGATTGAGCGACTGGATAATCCAGTTGGCAAACATCGGCAAGAGGATTTGGGCAATGGCGTGCTTCATCAGATTGATTTACAGAATTTTTTTATAAATTTTTAAAGGCAGATGGAGGCCATGGTAAACTAGGCAGATATTTCGGATTTTAATTGCTGAAAGGCAAAAGAATGAACTGACAACTGCCCCCGGTGGAGGCAGTTGCCTTTTAAACTGGGCGATAGGCATGGGGAGGTATCAGAGAATCGGTCATTTGGGGGATGGGGAAGGGATTTGGTTGGCTGGCTCAGAGGGGGTAGAAGGCTGCTCCTAATTCTGGCAACAGCTTGGAAAATTTTTGCAAATTTTCCCAAATTCTTGGGGCCAAGCCAATTCAATACTACCAATCTGGGTCCTGATGACTCAAATCAGCCTGTTCACATGGCTTGGGTGGTCCGGATTCATCCTGGGAGGCAGGGGTCCTTGGATCAGATTTGTTGCAATTTGAGCCGATCCCTTGATTGGGCTACTTGTATGATCTGAACTCCCTGGATCCGTTTTGGAGCGTTGGGCCACATGATCCAAGTCGTTTGGAACTGGGTTTGTGATATGAGCTGTATTCTGATCTAGCTTCTGAAGCAGGCTAGTCTGGACCAGCTCCCCCAGTCCGGAAATTACTGGCCAGGCTCCAATGTTGTGAATTTCCTTTTTCCCAAATTTCAGCCATAGCTTGCCTAGGAGTGGGTGGACCTGGGGCCCTCTCCATGCCCCCTGATGTGCGCCATCTCCCTGCAGACCCCTTCTATCAACCTTACTAGGATTGAAGAGGGGGAAGAGGTGGGAGTGGGATGCCTTTGGGTAGGAAAGCCGTCACCTAGCGCTCATCTATCACTTGGGCTAGGTCGCCCAGCTATGACAGAGAGTCTACTGGAGCCTTGGGGTCCCTTTTTGTCCGGAAGGGGTGCTGAACCCTATCCAGTTGCAAGGGCTGGTCCCCAAGACTTACAATCTCGAGGTTAAAAATGGTAAACTATACTAATGTGTATCTCAAAACGGTTGCCTACATACGCCAATTGGCGAGAACTAACATCATATTGGAGGGACATCTGGAAGTCAGTTATGGGGAATTCAGAGAATTTATTTATTTGAGGCAAGCTGACCAGGGGATGGACATTACTGAAATGGAGAAAGAAAGTATTGACATGAAACCTGAGCAGGGTCAACTCTGTCATAGAAAGTTTTTATTCACCTCCAGATTGGACTCAGATTTTTCTGGTTATGTCATGCGTAAGGTTTTCGTGTTATTATACCTACTAACCGCCAATAGCTTCATTCAGCTGGCACCCCAATTGATGTGCAAAGGGCGGGAATCGAACCCACAACCTTAAGGTTGGTAGCTGTACGCCCTAATAACTCGCCTTCCACCCCCTATTCAGAGAACTTACCAGTGGCTCAAGCCTCAATGTTATGGGAAGGAATGCTTGTATTAATCTAAGACGTCTTAGAGTTCTGCATGGTATGTAAAAGACAATCTGGACCTAATCCTCATTCTCAACATCCAGTGGTTCCACCCTGTGAACCATTACATACTATTAGTATTGACGTTATGTGACACCTCCCTCAAGCCCCTAATGGTCATCAGTTCCTCCTACTAGCCATGGACCACTTAACTAAATGTATCAAAGCTTTATCTCTACCCTCCTTTTTGGCAAAAACCACCGCCACATTTTTATACAATCAAATTATTACCCAGCGTGGGTGCCCTAATATAAGTCTATCTGTTAATGGTCAAAATTTCTACTTGTCACTGGTGAATGCTTTAGCTGAACTGATGAGATCCACACAGGTATTTTCCACGCCATATCATCCTTCAACCAATGGAATAGTAGAGCATGCAAATGGTACTCTAATGGACACTAATCAGAAAATGGCCATGACTGACCCCCTTCATTGGCTCTAATATTTGCCTAGTGTAATTCTGACATATAGAATAAGCTACAAATAGTTAAGATGTCACCCTACCAAACATTATATGGAAGAAATTCCCAGTTACTTTCTAAAATGCAGGCCATGTTTGATCAAGCTTCTCCTGACGTCCCCAAATTTATTATACAAAGTATTGTCTATAAAATTATCAATATCCAGGCTCTGGATTCTCAGATTTTATCCTCTACTAGCAGAGAAAATAATCAATTTAATTACAAGCATGAACCCCTGCACACCTTCCAACTTGATGACCTAGTTTTTTTATCATCATTGGCCTGGAGGTTGCAACAACAATTTGGGCAACAATTGGTCGGGGACCTACAAGTCTCTATATTTGGGGCAACAAACACTCAATTGTGGAGGTCATTCAGGGTACCATAGTAAACCGTGTAAATAGTCAATTTCCCTAACCGTTTTCCCCCTGCGCCAAGATCTAGAGAGGGCTTTGCAAAATTCCTACCCAAAACAGGGATTCATGAGTGTCAGATGATAGGAATCAAACTAATCCAATATTATGGGTGAGACTGCTATTGGGGATAATGCCCAATGAAATTCAAGACCTCTCAATATCAGGGATAAGCCCTGACCAATTCAAGCCCTCTGGATATTGGGGATAAACCCTGACTGATGCAGTCTAATGGTACTCGCCAAAAACCTCTAATACCGGGTCAACCCTGATCTATGTGGCGATTAAATCCTGTTTGACATATTTAACCAGCATGCTGCAGAATCTAAGATTGGTAATGAGTGTAGATCTTAGCTTGAAACGATTGAAGATTGACTGATAAAAAACTCCCTGAGCTCCCATATAATGATGTTTCTAAGCATATAAGCTTTACTCTCTTTTTGACATCAATAATTTTGCATACCTCTATTTTATTATAGGGACAAAAATACTTAGGATTTACCACTCAAGGACCTCTATCCTGAGTGAAGACTTTCCAGTCAAGGAAGATAAATTTTATAATTCATAACCCAGGAATTTTAGGTCTCTTGGACTTAAAAATAAAGAACAAGTGGCCTAAAACCCCTTTTTCCCAACAATCACCATCAGATATGGTAGTCATTAATAATGGAGTTGTTGAACAGGAAAGATACATTAGAGTTATCATTGTATGTAGTAAAATACCGGTTAAAAATTAATATCAAAATTTTTGGAGGGCATATATAACCTCAAGTAACTCCTTTTTTATGTGGAATAATTATTTTGGCGTGGCTGAACTTCTTGGAGATTACTCAATTAGCAAATATTTCTTATGTTATAAGTGGGTCAACATAGCTCCAAGGGCAATATTGCTCATATCAGTAAATACTTGGAATTTATTTCAAGATTCAGGAGAATCAATATGGGAGCTCAGGTCATTGATATCTTCAACTCGTCAAAACTGTGCTGCATGAGCTGATTAAATTCCTAAGGGACTCCTTTCTTTGCAGATAATATAGTGGCGCTGAGATATGACCTTAGTTTGTAATAAAGGAATTTTAGTACCTGATGGATTTGAGGAAACTGAGTTTACTGGCATAATGGGTATAGCCCAGTAAACAATAGATCTAATTTTCTTTGTGTTGGTGGCTCTTCCCTCGGGAGTAAAAATGTGGCCAAACAGTTTTAGCTCTTTGGTACATAAGACAAACTTGGATCCATTGGTGCTGAGGTTATCTTGCTTGATCCATTCAAATATGATCTTCAAGTCTCAGAGGCGCTTCTGGAAGTTAATTGAGTATACTACAATATCATCAAGATAAACAGTAACACATCAAATGATTAGATCCTGGAATAGCCCATTAATGAATTTTTGAAAGGTTTATGGTGCTCTAGTAAGCGTGAAGGGCATTGTTGTGCACTTTAATGGACCATACTTGGTGACAAACGTAATTTTTAATCAAAGCTTTAAACATGCCCATTTGGTAGTTTCCAGAAAAGAGATCAACATTGGTGAATACTTGGGATCCCCATGACACTAAGGATGTCAGAAATTTGAGGTAGTGGCTAAGCGTTCTCCTTCATGACTTTTTTGGCGGTATATAGCCAATGCACTGTTGATTTCTCAGTGGATTAGATACATTCTGGCGGTTTGTTGCACAGAGGTTAAACTCACTGATACAATGGAAGGGAGATATGAAGATTTCCATTCCTCAAAAAATATATTAAAATGTATAAAGTAGATGAAAATCTTTCTGAGAACACAACTTTTACTATAAAATCAGTGTTGCACTACCACAACCAAGGGGTCTACACCAGATATCAACTTCATACTTCAGAGTCCACTGAAGCTTCCCAACTAGAATTGATCCCCCCTTTACTCTCTGTCACTGCTATTATTTCTCTCGCTGCGGTCACAGACCTACAACTTAACCAAGCAGGCAATCTCACACACTAATTCACTTAGTGTAACTCTCAGGGGAATTGTAACCATATCGCTGCATTTCTTATTATCATTCTTTAGCATTTCTTCCACCTCAACCATTAGTAACTTAATAATATAACCTCTTATTGATTTTCCTTGGCTTTAAGTCGCCAGTAATTGAAATACATTAATTGAATTAAACTGATTTCTAAGTCTACCTTTCTGGTGGATTCCTCTACGTTTCTGAACTATAATTATCAAAATTAATTGAATCCTAGACTTCAGTATAACGAGAGGAAACCATCTAATTAAATTCCTGACATGTACATACTAAGATTTCTATTCTTCTTTGAGCACCACAACTACTTGAAAAAGCCCAGGGTGATTATGAGGAACGAATAAGCCCGCTGGCTAGCACTTTTTGGATTTTAGTCATGAAAAAGTGTAAACGAGCTTGGGGTAATCAATAAAGACTTTAGTTATACTGGTTTGGTGTCGCAAACACTGTGTGTTGTTGCCTTAAGTCCAATAAAAGAACACCACCATCATTTTTGTTCAAAATCATCTTTGTAGTTCTGAACTAATTGGAGATGTTCTTTCATGTGATCCTGTAATGTTCAGAATTTCAGATTTGTTGTAGAACCTTGGAGCATAGGTAAGAGGTCAGTCGGACAGGCTGTTGGTCCTGAGCGATGGGGTGTGGTTGTATTGAATGGGCACCAGTTTGATCCCCTAACTGGTTTGGATGTATCACTGAACATTCAAAAAGTTCACGAGGATCATAAATTCCTTAAGACTAGGCACATCAGTAGCGTTGGTAAGTAATTGTGATTTAAGATGATGGCATTGATTGAACATACTTTGCCAGCAATTTCAACAGGTAAATTGAACACTTGGATACGGCATGGCTGTTGGGAATCACAGGCCATCAGGGTAATAAGGTCACGTTTGAGGATATCTTTGTAGCCAATATTAGGAAGTAATTATTCAGTAATGACGTTGGAAAAAGACCCAGATTCTAGGAAGATTTGTTAAGGCATATATGAAAAGAGATCTTTGGTTGCAGGGTGCTCCATGATTGTTAATAAGGGGTTAAAATTTTTGGCTGATGTTTCATAGTTGAGTAAGGCTAATGTGTTAGTTTAAGTCTTGACGTAGGGCAGGAAGCACTTTGCACATGTCGAAGACACTGTAATAACTGGTCTTTAAACTCTTCATGGCAGAAATTCCTTTAGGTTGATAGGGAAAAACTGGTTGGGTAGGTGCTGACTGCAGAGGAAGATGGAGAGGATATTGTGAGGGAAGAGTCTTTGGAACTGATTGGATGGGCTGGGCTGGTGCAAGAGGGGCAATATAAACTTGTTTTTGGAAAGTGTGGGTTTAGGGCTGTGGGTTTTCATTCTCATTGAATTTTCTTTGATGCTTGGTAACAAAATTGGGTAAAAGAAACTCATGAGTAACTGATTGGATGTGGGGATACTTATTATACTATTCCATAGGGATTACGTTGGGCTTGGACATTTTTGGGGATTGCATTTAATAAATTCTCAATATTAATTTTCTTTGGGAATTTGGGGGGATTTTAGGGCTTATAGATTCTTTGATTTTTGTTTTTTGGAAGCATATTCCTCCAAAAGTAATGTCAACTGGCTGGATTTGTCTTTTAAAGCTTTCATTTACATATTATTTTGTCACATCAGTTTTCAAAAATGATATCCTCAATCATGGGTTGAGTGGGCATTTGGGTATGAGGAAAATTAGATTGGCAAACTGAAGGAGGCAAGTTATCGGGACTTTAAGTTGGTTGTGTGGCTCAAGGTTGCTGCTCCCCAATAGGGGCAACAGCCACCCAGATGGACAACCTGACATTGGTCATAGGGGGCCTGGCACTGCTATAAATGGTGTCCCAGTTGACCACAATTATAGCATCAGAGGTTATTGTAAGGTCGCTGCCATTGAACCAGCATAGTTAATTGCTAAACTTGCTCAGTCAGGGCATGAATCTGTTAATTAATTTCCAAAGGTGGCTTAAGATTGGGTCTTTTAGGGATGTCTTATTTGTTGAAGAAAAACATAACATGTCATTCAATATTACTGACATAAAAACCTGGGATAATTATGGTGGTAGTTTACCATTCTTAAATAGTTATGACAATCAACGATTGCATGATTGAAGCTAATTTATTAGCAAAGTATACTGCATGTTGAAATTGACACGTGGGTTTCAGATTTCGATTGCACAGGGTACTATGTCAAAACTATACAGTATTTTAGAAGGCAATGACCTCAGAAATACTCGCAAAAAGACACTTTTTGGCAAAAGACATTTTTCTTAAAAGGATAGGGAAGAGCAAAGCGTAGTATCAGGTACTTCCAAAGGCTTGACAGCTCGCAACTATGTCCTTTTTCTTCTAGGTTTCCTCTAGCAACATAGGAAAAGTTTCTTTACCATTAAAATTCAGCCAAGGTATGCCAATTCATTAGAGTATTTATTGGGGTATTTTATGTATACTAGGCAGCAACCAAAAGTGGTAGACTAGAAAAATAACAATCTAAAGTAGGCTAATGGAGAGGATCACTAAGGCTCAGTGAACTTTCATTATAGTCGCAATCAACTGATTGTATTTGAGGTTCTGGCATATGGCCCCAATAAAAAAATGAATCCTTGTACAGAATAATTTAAGCTGGAACGGAGAAAAATTAGAGGTCATAGATATAGATATATTGGAGTGGATATAAACACTGAGGCCAAGAGCCCAAGTGATTAAAAGATTAAAATAGAAGAATTTGCACTAGTGAGGATATGGGATTTGATCTGCTGTATATATAAGTCTATGACGTCAAGGCAAAAGCACCAAAAGTAATTTAGTACAACTTTGGCCACTACCAATGAAGTCAAAGGCCTTGCGCTGACTCCTTAAGCCGTTGAATCCTATCTTTAATTGCTAGTTAAGTACAATATTGAATTAAATATGCATAGAATAATGGTTTGTCAAACCACTTGCAACAATTCTCCCCACTTGACTAATCATCAGGTGACAAGATGAGTGGGGGTAAGATGAGTTATTGGGATTTTGCGATAGAGGACCAGTGTGTGGGTAGTACTTCTTCAGAAACTTAGCATGCACTCTATTAATAAGATGGCCCTTAGTAGGATACTTCAGAGTGTATGCATCTGTAATTTTCTTCTCTATGATATCAAAAAGTCCTTTACAAATATGCGCTAGTTTTCATGTCCATCCAAAGCCATGATTGTCATAATACAAGACCAATTCCCCTATGCCAAAAGTAGGTAAGGTTTGGCAGTCTTCATTATCACATGCTCTAGCCTTGATCTTATGATCCGGATCTTTTGATTAATAGGAATTTTATAGCTGAATTAAAGTTTGCGTGAGCTTATCAAGGTATATACTAGGACTCATATTCTCTTCTGCAACATATGAATATAAAAGCTAGGGAAACGAGTTTTGCTTTCCATGGAGTATAGCAAATGAGGAGTGCTTAGAGTCTGAATGATATGTGATGTTGTAAGCAAATATGGTGAAAAGATGAAATGGCTCCAATTGGACGCTTTGCCTGTAACTAACTTACGTAGAATTCTCACAATGGTATAGTTCACCTGTTTGACGGTGCTGTTGGTCTCTGGGTGATAGGGCGTATATAGTAACCCTTGTATACTCATTAGATCATTAAGCCTAGAAATCATGTGAAACGTAATATTGGTCCCATTATCTTCCAGAAGAAACTGAGGACCTCCGTGCCAATAAATAAATTCTTCAAGGGTGAATTTAACCACAATCATGGCCCTTAAGTCCCTGAATTCCTTGGCTTCCACCCACTTAGTTATATGATCAATGGCCACTATGAAATAATAAAACAGACCAGTAGTATTGGTCAAGGGCCCCACAACGTCCATGGAGACAGTATGCCAGGCAAAATTAGGTTACCCAATTGATAAGATGTGGCATTTTGATAAGGCGCATCCGCTTGTCATTTGTGGAAGCAACTGAGAGTCTAATGGGATAACATATGACATGGAATCCCAATAACAACAAGATTTTAATAGTTTAAACTCTTTCTTATAAACTTTTCTCCCTTGTTGAAATCACTTTTGCAACTTATTCAATTAAAGTCTGACTTTGGTTTGATAATCTCACAGAGGAGATTAGTTTGCGCTCATGTCAGGGAGCAGTTGGGCAAGTAAGGTAAAAGGTACAGGTGGTAGGCCCGCGACTTCCAACGTTTGCAGATGCCCCAGAGAAACTGGTGGATTAGATAAAAATAAAAAACCGGTGGTTATTATTTCCCTAGAAATCCTCACTTGGCAGGCGCGATGTAACCAGTACATCAACATGCTGCAATCTCAACCACTCTTGTTGGTGGAATATGGAGTCCGGGTGTTCCTGGATATTCAGCAAATGTCATTGTGGGAAAAATTTTGTGAGGATGTGCACATTCATTTCCCAGTCGCAGTGTATGTTGCACCTCACTCCATGTCACACGGTTGGCTGGATCTCAGTTTCAAAAACAAGGAGGCAGCAGATGAAGCTGCAGTGGTGCGCGTTGTGATTGACCTCTCCCAAAGGGCAGTGGGTCATAAAAAACTAAATGCACCAGATGGACAAAATTTAACCAAATTTTTCTCACGTTTGACTTTTTGCCCACTACGGTCAAGCGTGCTGTTCTGGAGCAGCACCTGAAAGCTGGCCTCAGAGTATATGGAGAAATACAATCCTTTGAGATGCAATGCTTTATGCTGATGGCACACCTGTGCACTGGCAAAGCCGTTGCAGTTCTGACCCCAACCAAGGAGATTGCAAAGGACCTAACCCAGATCCCACACTCCACTTTTATTAATATCAAGGAGCATACCACCAACCCTTTCTGGGTAACCGTGGACAGCGCACCCCCCATCTGCACCCACTGTGACGCGTTTGGCCATAAGGTACACGCATGCCCCACCAAGGAGTGCATCACATTCCAAGAGCACACCTTGGTGGCCATGACCAATGGGGAGGCTCAATATGAACCAACCACCAGTACCAAAGAGGTCTTCCCATGGGGAGCACAAGGCTGCTACTTACTAGTAAAGCCTGTCTCCCCTCAAGAGTGAAAGAAGGCCAAACAGGCCCACAGGGCCTTGGCCAAGGAAGCGGCCAAGGTCGCCTCCACTATCCTGCACTCCCAACGCCAGGAGGACATTGAAACCTTTGCGGTGGAAGCAACTTGGGAATCCTTAACCAATCAGATTGGGATGCCCAAGCTGATTGGGCTACCCAATTTGAGGATCCGATGGGTGACTCAATCTCACCTGACCTTGCACTCAAGCCCTGATTAGAACCGATTCAGTCTCCAACCTACCTGAAAAATATTTTTGACCCAAATGTTGGTGCACCAAACTTGACCGCACCACAAAAAATTTTTTTTGACAGCGGGGAAACCAAAAGTGAAGGCAAAAGCCAACGCAAACCTGTCTGCTAAAATTAACAAATCTTCCAATAGCGTTGCTGCAAACACCCGCACCACCATGAAGGCCCAAAGGGATCCAGAGGAGGCAGGTGGGCCTGAGTGCCCACCCCCTCACACCGAAGGTGCGATGGGGGGGGGAGCCTTCACTTTAGGGACGTTGAACATCGCTGGACTCAAGGCCTCGCCATCCCAGGCTAGGAAGCTGAGTTTTTTACAAAAAAATTTACCCGTGGACATCCTGGCCATCTAGGAGTCCCACTGTCCATGAGGTTCTGAGGATGCTTGTAAAACCATGCTCCTCCCTTCCCTTTCCTTCTGGTCTGAGCATTGTGGGGTGCTTGTTCATTAAACAATTTTTTTAAATTTTTATCATCTGAATCCTTCCTCAATGGCTGAGTCCTCGTTGTCAAATTTTCGTGGGCTGACGTGGCGCACACTATTGTCAAAATTTATGCCCCAACCTGTGCACGAGAGTGTCAGGAATTTTTCTCATTTGTCAAATCCCTTCCGTTACCCCCAGACCCTTTTGTAGTTGGCGACATGAACTGTTGGTTAAATTCATCCATGGACCACTGGCCTTCCTCATCCCACACACCCCAGGGTCACTTAGAACTTCGCGTTCTAAAGGCCACCCTTGGGTTGTTTGACGTGCTACCATGGCAAGCTCCACTGCTTGAGAACATGACGCATCCCCACATCCACAATGGCCAGTTAAGGTCCATGTCCCGCATAGACCTTATCCTCACGCCGGTGCATTTTTGATCCCATATTTCCCACTTCCACACATTGAAAATCAATTTCTCCAATCATCAGCTGGTCTCAATAACCTACCACCTACCCGTCACAGTGGCTGGGGCTCTGCATTGGTGCAAACTCCGCCCACCCAAACTCGCGTCACCAGGATTTTCCACATGGGTGGAATCCAAGACTTTGGCAAAAGAGTTTATTACACCGTTTTGTGCGGACCCAATTTCCACATGGTCAGCCTTCAAAGCGGATACCATCCACAACGCTCGCCACCTCTCCTCCCAATGCTCATGAGCTTCCTCAGCCATTATCTTGCGCATTCTGGCAGAGTTGGCACACCTGGAGTCCAACATCCCAGCCACAGGCTACAGCCCTGCTTGGGGCCAAAAGTGGGCAGAAGCAGCCGCCCACCTCAACGCGCTTGAAAGGCAACACAAACATTGGGTTTGTGTTCAGTACAGGGCCAAACACATTACAGAGGGCAGCACATGCTCCGCTTAATTTTTTAAAAAATTCTCGCACCACGCCAGAGCGTGGCCTGCACACAGGTGTGGAGGTCAGATGATTCCATCGTGGATACGCTGGCTGAAGTGGAGATTGAAATACAAAAATATTACTCCAAGTTATAACAATCCAATCCAATTCCGTCAGCTGAAATAGCGAAATTTCTTGATAGCACTCACATCTGCACCATTTCCTGATACCCAGAATTAATGAATTTGATTACTCCAGACAAACTCTGGTCCGCCGTCCGCGGTGCACCAAAATTGGAAATGCCCCAGACCTGATGGCATTCCATATGAGTTCTATAAGAAGTACTTCAAATATCTATTCCCACTGCTGCTTGCCTCCCTTAACCAGAACCTTCTGGATACGCGCCTTCTACCAGGAGGGCAAGAGGCCTTCACCATTACACTCTTCAAGAAAGGGGATAAGCTAGACCTAGCCAACTGGCGCCCCATTTCTCTAACTAACATGGACACCAAAATTTTAACTAAAATCATGGATAACTGTCTAGGGATTGTAGCTTCTGCCACCATCTCACTAGAACAATTCGGTTTTATACCCAGAAGGTCGATTTGGGACAGCGTGCACTCTGTGGCTAACGCATGCCGTCCACGGCCTCTGGGGCGCTAGTATTCTTGGACCAACAGAAGGCCTATGATAGAGTAAACTGGGAATACCTCAGGGCCTGCCTCCACTAATTCCGCTTACCCTTCGCTTCAACAGCTGGGTGATGATGATTTCAGAATCTGCAACAATGGCAGTGCGTGGCCCTGGCTTCCTCACGGGAGTAGTCTGCTCTCAAAGGGGCCTACGCCAAGGGGACCCCCTTAGCCCACTTTTATATAACTTCAGCCTTGACCCACTACTTCAGAACATGAATGCCTGCCTCACTGGGGTCCATGTACCAGGCCAAGCCCCAGTCAAGATGATGGCGTTTGCTGATGATTGTGTGGTAAGGGTGTCTAATAATCAAGATGCACGCGCGCTTGAAGCTCTCATCCAGGTTTATTCCCGGGTAAGTAATGCTGCACTGAACGCCTCCAAAACCAAAATCATCCTCCTTGGTTGGTATCAAACCTGCTGGGCCTCAGCGACCTGTGTCCAGCCTGACCCATCTGCTCACACGTGCTCGCCTTCCCTGCCCACCCCACTTGTGCTCCCCTTTGTGCCACGCCCTACCATTGGGCCTGTCTGCCATCTGGGGGTGTGGGTGGAGGCAGGCGGGTATGCCTCAGCAGTAATGGAAAGTCATATTCTAGACAACGTGATGAAGCGCATCGCCTCCCTCAGAGCCCACTCTACTTCCCTTACTGGCGGGGTTGTTTTAGCCAACTCTATGCTCCTCTCCAAAGTCTGGTTTAGAGCTCACGCCATCGCCTTCTCCCCAGGTTTTCTCAAATCTATGTATGCCCTTCTGCAAGGGTGGCTCTGGTCAGGCCGCCCACCACCAGTGCAGCTTGAGGTCATGTTTGGCCCTCATCACTGTGGTGACATGGGCCTGCTCGACTTTAAAGCCCATGATGGCAAGATCCTGGGCACCTAGATTGCGGCTGTCACCGTCCCTACACTCCCCTCCCAACACTGGTCCCGCGCGGCCTGATCCAACTTCTCCCGCGCCCTGGGCCTTACCAATCCGTCGCACCCTCACTCCTTGATGAAATATCTAGCTTCCCACCCATCGGTCAGAGGTCCTCATGGTACTAAGCCCCACTTCAAACGGATCCTTCTATCCATGTGGAGCGCTGAGTGGAGAATCCATATTTGTGGATACACAGCTCAGAGATGCCGCCCCTCTCCTCAGTTCACACAGGAAGTACAGGGGCTACCCAATCAAGATGGCTTGATCCCCACACGGCCCCAAGTCCTATCCAGGGTCGGCTACCTGGACATGATGGACATCCCTTATTCCCTTGAGACCCAGAAGACTATTTGGAAATATGCACACCACCCTCTGTTTCTGCCTCATATCTGTTCCCATGTGTGGCGCTTCCTGAGGCAGGTGTACCATACGGCTGAGCGCTCTAACGCTTTACACTCATCCTGCGTCATGTGTGGCCAGTATGGAACGCTGTTCTACCGCCTGGAGAAGTGCCCTACCTCTGAAGCGATATGGCGCGAAGTTCAACGTCTTCTTGTCCAGGATCAGGCACATCCCTCCAGTCTGTCAAGGGATATGTTTGCTATATCCATGGTATCCCCTCTTCCACCCTCCCTCCATGCTCTGGTGGTCGTAATCGCCATGTGGACTATCCATACGATTGTCTTGGATGCCATCACAGGCTCCACCCCCACCCTCCCAGAAGCTGTCCACAGATTCTGGTTCTATTTAATGGACCACTTTCAAGCGTGGATGTTTGGGTACCTCCCACCGTGTCGCCATCAGTTGGTCTCCTCCTGGTTCCCAGTCTGGGCTATCAACTCAGACCCCTTCCTCCAAACATGTTCAATTGTTGTTACGGCCCCTTTACACGTTCCCCCTCCTCCCCATAGTGGCGTTCCCGCTGGTAACAGGAGATACCATTGCTTCTCCGAGGTGCCTTCCCTGTTACTGAGTTTCATTTTTCTTTCATGTTTATTTTCAGAAGTGTTCATCCCCTGGTTGGCTTTCCCCACAATAAATTCAAAATTGATTCTTTGTCTTATATTTACTGTGGCCCATCGCCTTAGAGCAGCAATAATCAGATCCATCTGTTTGGTAGGCTTAGGTGAAAAAGATTGTTAATCAATAACCTTATACAGTTTCTCATCTTCCACAAAAATATTTTTCTGATTTTAACCAACATTCGTTAAACCTTGATAGGTTTACTACCTTATTGCTGAGTAATTTTGGTAGATTACTCGTCATCCTTATCAGCAATCAAGGCTATGGTAGGCAACCAAAAGTCCATCAGTGTTTTAATGCTTAATGCTGTATCAGTGTTGAATTTCAAAATAATATACTTGTAAATTAAAAGCCCATCGGGCCAACCGTCCTTCAAGCTCTTTAGGTTCTGCAACCAGCGCAGAGAGGCATGGTCCTTTACCACTGTGAAATGCACTCCGTGGATATAAAACCATGATTAATTACAAGTGTAAATGACAGACAAGGATCCATTTTTGGTAACAGTATAGTTCCATTCATGTATATCCAGTGTCCTACTGCAGTAAGTAACATGGTGTTCTTCCTCCTCATTAATGAGCTGAGATAACACTCCCTCACAGAGGTTAGGGATGCATCCATCTATATAATGAATGGTTTATCATTGTTCTGATACATCAATATTGGCACTTGGGTTAGGCAAAGCTTTAATTTATCAGAGGCTAAACTGACAGTCGTTCATCCATATGAACAAAACCCCAACCTTGAGAAGGTGAAGTAAAGGCTCACCTATTTTGTAAAAGTTCTTCAGAAACTGCCAATAATAGCTGTCAAACCCAAAAAAACCTGAATTTCATGCTTGATACTTGGTCGTGACATTTTTTTGATAGCCTCAACCTTAGTGGTATAGGCCATAAGCCTTGTTTGTTAATGACAAACCCCAGATATTCAAGTTGTGCGAGGAATAAATTACAATTATGAGGCTTGGTTCTCAGTTTGGCTTGGGTCAAGCTGCGGGAAACTTCCTCTAGATGCTGTAAATGGTCCATAAACATTATGGAAAAAACATTTATATCATCTGTATTCACTACCACATAGGATTTTATTATCCTGTCATATGCTATCCATAGTGTGTTGAATTGTCACAGGGGCGTTACACAGCCCTTGCAGAACTTTAGTGGAATTGATTTAAATCCTGGCGGTGATCATAGCACATTTCTCCTGTTCTTCCTTTGGCAGCTCAATTTGCTGATATCTGGAGATTAAATCCATGGTGTAAAAATACTGCGCACTGCAAAAGCGGTCTTTTGCATCAATACAGCTAAAGGGAAGGAATATTCCTTGGTAATATTGTTGAATTTCCAATAAACTATTACCACTCAATTTTACCCATTCTTCTTTTTATAACTAAAACTGGGGCGGCCTTAATACCTTGGAGGGTACAAACATCCCCTACTGCACAAGTTGGCTGATTTTTTTGTTTAACAACTTCATCCATCACCTTAGAACGCTGAATAGGATGAAGGCAAATTGGTGTATGATTACCTGTATCAATCTAGTGCAATACCTCATTGTGCACCACAAATTGTAGTCATTTTTTGCAAAAATAATAATATACTTATCAAATAACACCAGTGCTTGATAATTTTTGTCCTCTATCAACTCTGAAAGGCAGTCTCAAGGTATCAAAGAATATACTGCACAACGCTCATTGTCCTCAAGTCCAAGTTGCTCTAGTTCTAAAAATCGAGGAGATCCAAAACCTCTTCCACAGGTAAAATATGACCAAAAGTGACTTCCTGATGTTGCTTAACCTTTCAATAATTTTCAAAAAAAATCATCCGTTTTTTGGCCTTAAATTTGGCACAAATTTCTTAGTTTATGTTCTCACTTTACAAGCTCATTTTGGTCCTTGTTGTTACATGAATATTTGATAAGCTTTAAATGAATCTATATAAATCTTATTTATTTGGACGCGTCTATGTGTATTAGATTTATTACCCCTCAATTTTTGAATGCATATATGCGTTTTTGTTTCTACATACCTCTTGGTTTGTGAAAGCATATATGCGTTTTTAGATTTACATCACCCCCCATTCTTGGAATAATACTTGCATCAAATCATTGAAAGGGTTAATTTCCACAGAATAAGGATAAAGTTAGCTAAAAAGCATTTGAATTTCACCATGATCTGAAAGAATAAATTACAGGCGCAGCAACCAGTTCTAACTTAAATTTATTAATGGGGCAACTATTTCATTATATAAATTCCTGATGAAAGGCTAAGCCAATTTCTGTTTCTATTATAACTTGATGACCTACCAGAATGGTTAAGTTGCAGTTGGCGCGTATGTTAATACTCTTTGATTCTATAATCTGCGTCAGTAACTTCTGGGTACAGCCACGTAGCCTTTTATAATCATTTGTACTATATCATCCTTATACACAATGTTAACAAACCCCTGCTTTGGGGCCGTTGGGACCGCATCCTTATGACTATAGTTTTTCAAAAGAGTTTGTCCCATTAAAAAAACGTAATCTCCTCAAAATCAGCTTTGACTCCATATTCCCTCAAAAAAGAGGTCACAATTAAAAAGTTGTAATTCTGATTAGGGAACATGACAACTAGAGTGGAAATTACTAAGGAGCCTAAATGCAGCGGTAAGTTGTTGTACGCTCCTTCTGAAGTTGTGGTCTGGGGCCAAAAATTCTATAGATTTTGCAATGATCTATATCCTGAGATATCCCCAGTTTTTTTCACTAATCAAGTGGACACAATACTAATCAGTGCTCACTGTCCTTGATAGCTCAGACTTTGAGCTTATTTACAGCTAATTTCAATATAAGCACACTCAGAAAATAAGTATTAATAGGATTTATTGCAAGAATGTTCACTTTGTCTGATTGAACTAAAAAATTCTGAAGTTCTTTGCATAACTGAGGACAGGACTCTTTTAAGGCCTTGATAGGTACATCCACTTGAGCCTCAATCACCTTAGGAGTATCACTAGAATAAGTTGGAAACTCAAGTGGTTCCAACTGTTGAGCATATGGCTTCAATACTACTTCTTCCACTGACTCAGCAGCACTTTTTTCTTGTGAGCAGGTGGTCACTGCTATGCCATTATTTTTGACACTAGAATTGAAATAGGTGGCCCAGCGCAATTGCCCATTCATCTCATGGTTGAGAGCTTTAGTGATTTACTCTTTCCTGGGATTTTGTTAAAGGAGATGGAAGTATAGATTTTCAATTCTACTCTGCCCTGTCTTTTCCCACTTTTTCATCATTCACAGGGCGCACTGTATGAGTCCAGAGTTTAGAGCTTAAATTAGGACAGCGATTAGCGTAAAGGCACATTTGCATTAATTACAAATAATCTGAATAGTTTCAGACTTATCTTAATGAGGTCTGTACAGCGGAGGTAAATACTTTTTTCAGGGAATGGGACAAGGCTGCATTTTGAGAGTCTCCCAATAACTCTTGTTGGGTGCCCCAAAGTGATGTGCAACTCTGAAGATAACTCAATATATGGGTGATATTGTTCTCTTCATTCAAAATGGGAATCATTACCCAATACAAATCTTGGTAAGGATCACAAGCATGTTTTGGAGTAATTTTCACATTAAAATAATTAATCACGTTAGCCTCAGCTAGTGTCTGTGCTTCTGAATATAAAAGCACTATGCAAAAGTTTTCAAAGTTTAATATTTTTTTTTAAATTAGAGAACTCAGTATTACAAGTGATCATCCGTTTGGCTCCACCAAACTCCATGAATGAGAATATCCTTGATGTTGTGGTAGAAAACGCTGATCTTCTGTAATTTAGGCATAACCAACTCCTGGAATTCAGTGTCCAGTGAGTTCATTATGGTCAAAACTTAGGTTCTCAGGAGCCTCAGTCATGATAAACTCAGTGACCAGTAAATTGTGTATATCAGCCTTTTTTATAAACTTTGATAAGTTAATATGGTTGAAATAAACTTGAGGCTCATGTTGGTAGGAACAAAGGCCCTGAGTTGCCTTTAAATAACTTCTCAAGTGGTGGAGATGAGACATAGGTGTAAACTGGCCTTGAGCCACTGGAGCATCCTGAGTAGAGGCACATACAGGATCTAGCGTAGGATTACCAGAAGGGTTGCATGAAGGTTAAACTGGGGGTCACAATTAATCAAATCAGAAGGATTGGGGAAAGTTGCCACCCTATCCAGATGAGCCACCCCCAACGCCTAAAGCTGAGGTAAAGACCATAGGCAACTCCTGTGTTCCTCACGCCTCATCACCATTAATATTTGTCTCAAATGGAAAAGTTCCAGGTTCATCATTGATAATATTAGCAGCTGGGGTAGCCAGCAGACTATTAAAATAGTCTCACATAGTAGCAACGCAGAGGCGTTCCACCTGCAACAATTTTCCATATTATCCACTTTTTGAGTAGCGTCCAGAAACTCTGCTTTCATGTTGACATTCTCAATTACTAGGGACCTGGCCTTCTGGCCCTGGGTTTTTACTTCAAGTTGCAAAGCCTCCATGGTTTAGTGAAAATCCTTATTGAAGTGAACAGCACTGGTCATATGGCCACTTAAACCTTTGAGGCACCATTGATTCACTTTGATAATTATAGATATTTCTTTCACTTGACGATAATGGCTAATTATAATATTAGAAAGCTGGCCAACGTGGGCATTCAAAGCCATAAGTATGTGTCAATTATCATCAAACTGATTCAATGGGGCTGCTGGAATGACCCTTTCCTCTTCAGCGCTTTTCACTACTCTTGCCAGAGGAAAGCCTTCCACAGAGTCAACGGAAATATACTTAATTAAATTTGAATACAGGGAACCAATTGGTGAGCCCCTTGTAGTGAGAACCACAATGTTGAATTCAGCACTTAGGCATCAGATCTTAAAGGCACAGCTTATTATGCTCTTAATGTAATCTACTGTTTGAGTACATTAGACTTAGTAACTTTCAAAAAAGACACGCTTCACAAGAGGTAAATTTTATTAAAAATGAATAAAAAGTACAATGTGGTATTGGTTATTGACAAAGACTCAACGGCTCACTATCCTTTTATCCTTATTTAGGTTCTCTCCAGCAATGTAGGAAAAAAAGCTCCCCTTAACATCGAAATAAGATCAGATATTCCACTTCAGCTGGCATTCCCATTGGTGCATTTGATGTAAAATAGCGGCACTCAAAAATGGTAGGCTAGTGGATTGAAAATCTAAATTAGGATAATTGAACGAATCACTTGGGCTCAGCGGATTTCCAATTTAGCCATAATCAACCAAATGCATTGAAAGTTCCGGTATATGGCCACAATAAAAGATAAATCCTCACACCAAATATTTTACGCTGGCGTGGAGGACAAAATAGAGGTTAGAGATATAGATAAATTGGAGTGGATTAAACGCTGAGGCCAGAATCCAAAACAATTACCAGATCAATATGGTAGAATTTTCACCGGTGGGGTGTGGGCTTTGATCTGTTGTACATATAAATCCATAAAGCCAAGGTAAAAGCACCAAAAGTAAAATATTACAACTTTGGTCACTCCTTATGAATTTGTGGGCTGTACACTCGGTACTCCTTATGCCATTAAATCATATTTAAACTAATAATTAAAAAATTAATTTAAAATAAATATTGCATTACATTATTTTTGATTTATTCGAGGTACGCTGACCAGGGGATGGACAGTACCAATCACAACACTCAAAACGGCAAAAAAAACTACTAACCAGGTGGGAAGCAGAAACTGCTTAACCCACCATGGCAGAGGGTGAGGAGGGGGTCGGGGGTTGGTTTTCAGAAAGACCCACCTCGATCAAGGGGTGTTGGTTACAGTACTAGATCAGAGCAGAGAGCCAGGGCGTTGAGGCATCTGCATAGTGGGGGCTGAGGTCAGCATAGTAGGAGTTTTCCACTTCTGCATCAAGATAATGATGGAGAAGTGTTTCAACAAAAGCTGCGAGGAGAACTTCAGCTTCTTTGTGGGCTTCAGGAAGTTGGGTGAAAAGGGAGATACTGTGGCGGGTGATTTTGGCTGAGGTGTTGAATGAAGCAAGCGTTGCGACATTCATAACAGCGATTTCAGCATCATCAAATAGTTTTGAGATGTCACTGTAGGGAGATTCAGGGAAGTCGGGGGGAAGAAGATGGTGGGCAGGCCATGCTGAAGCTGAGCCACTGACTGGGCCACCGCGGTGCGTAGTTTTGGGCAATGAGGAGAGGCCACTGCAGCTAAGGCGAGCTGGTGGTCACTTTGGAAGGGGTCTTTATTGGTTAGAGGAGCAAAATGGCGAGGGGTAGGGGTTTCATCAAAGTTGGGAAGGGAAAATTCTGCCCGACCATAATCACCATGGCAGAGAGGTTGACCTGTATGCTTACTAATGAGGATATTACCTGATTCGTCAGTTTCAGCCAATAGATCCCATGGATTTTGGTTCACTGGAATAGTGGCGTTTAAATTTGAGTGGGTAGGATTGGGCGAATGGGCAGCTGCTTGGGTGCGAATGTTGGTCCAAGCATTGCTCTGATTGGCTGGCGTAGATTTAGGTGGGAGAGTGAGAATGGAGGTTTTGGGTGGGGCTGATTTTCCATGTGGGCCCACTGAATGAGATTGGAGGGGTGGGAGGGGGCAGCAAAGCGCCCCATACTGAACCTCCAGTGGGGGGCTCAGAAGCTGCATCAGCGGATTTGGCCTTAGGGCATGCTCTTTTTGCATGGTTGAGGCCAAAGCAGAGGGAACAAATCTGCCTACCATTATTGACCCGAGCCCAAAAGAAATGATCAAGCGCTGCAGCCACACTAGCGCGGGGTGGGATTTGTTGGGGCTATGGTAGGGTGGTGTGGTATGATGGTGGCTGTTGCACGAGGAGTAGCAAGGCGTTCTGCACCAGATGGAATGGCAAAGATGAGGTTGGGCTGAGTGCCATAATCCATGAGCCCCGCGACCAACTGGTCATACAAAACCTGGGGTGGAAGGTGGGATGGGAGATTTGCAAAGGATACCACTAGCGTGGTGTCTGAAGGGAGGCGAGTATGGGTTGTGGGAATGGGGTTTTTTTTATAAATTAGAGGAGTTTGTGCTGCCGCTTCAGCATCCTCCTCAGATTGGAACCCAACGTCAAAGTAGCCCTTAAAAGGGCGGAAGTCTATAAAGCCAGCTGGCGCAAAGGCTGTAGTGGCTAGGTCAATAATTGCCTTATTGGCATATGGGAACAAACGCCCATAGTCCACTCTGAGGCAATAGCGAATAGCAGAGCGAGGGAGGGCGAGAGGATGGGGGCGAGAAGGGTGGATGCGCGCCAGGTGGAGCGCTAAGTCTCGTGGGGGGACAAAACGGTTGGAAGCAGTGGGCGGGCTGTTTGAACCCGTCCAAACGCGCTTGCCTGAAGGGCGGAAAACGCTAGGTGGGGGTACACTGCTGCCCCACACTGGGGTGGCAGGCGGCAGAGCAAAGGACATCAAAAAATAGGTTTGGGAAGATGGCTGTGGATAAATAAACTTAAATTTAAAATCGCTCAAAAGTGACTTTGAGCGGTTAAAGAGAGTTAATATTGCATTACATTATAGTTGGTCAAATCACTTGCAACAGGGGTGCTAGTGCTTCACCTCCTGGCGTTTTTAGCTGCTGCCAAAGCGCGCCTGGGCTGGCTCTAATAGACCCCTTAATCTCTCCAATGACCTTGTCCCCTCCTAGGACCTAGCCCACCACATCACGCGCTCCTAAGTTTATTAGAAGCTCCTGGTGCTCACCCATAGTAACATGTGCTCTGGTCTTTGGGTCAGCATGAGAACCTCATCCCCTACGTGAGTGCAATCATCATTAAAATACCCATGCAAAGTTTGAAAACCACGCGTTTTATAAGTAGCCCCTTCAATGAGCACTTTAATCTGGGATTCTCTAGTGAAGCCCAGTCCATGGTCATTGTTTGGATCACGGGTGCATTATCATGTAGCCTTGATAATTTTAGGCCAGGGCACCCAAAGCTTGAGGGTGTTGGATAAAACCTTTGTGCTTCTCTTTGTCAAGAAGTTTTATTCCAGATACTTAGTACGGTGAGGCAATTCCAAATAAAATACACCAGTTTCAACTTAAAATTGAGAAATAAAGAAAGTCAGTTTTATTGCTTAGTGCCACAATATAAAGAAAAATGAAAAGTGTATTGGTAAAAACCAAGCAGTCTAAGCTTAGATCTATAATTTCACACAAGTTGGGGATTCTGCGGTAGGCCATTTATCTCAGTCAATTAGGCTTTGCTCGCTGCATGGATCAGTTTTAAACCACAAGATTAGATTGCTCTGAGGAAGCGAAAGTTGACCGCATTGTCAGGGTTGATCCTTGACTTCGAGAATCATCAGATTTCATTGAGTATAATCCCTGACAGAAGTTTTGGTTACTTGGTCAGATCAGGATTGAGTCCCATCAGCTAGCACATCTGAATCTACAATTCAGATAGGAATCCCAACAACACCCCTCTCTAGATCTTGGCTAAGGGAGGAAAACAGATGAAGAAAGTGGCTATGTACGCTGTTTACAACTGTACCCTGAACAACCTCTATGATTGAATGTTCATCACCCCATCTATATATGACATAGTAAGGCCCCAACTAGTTGGTGCCCAATTTTTTGTCACGACCTCCAGGCTGGTGATGGTAGAAAAGGACTAGGTCACCCGGTTGGAAGGTGTGTAGAGGGTCATGCTTATCATTAAATTGAGCAGTTTCTCTACTGGCTGTAGTGGACAGGTTTTAAGAAGCCAGGGCCTAAAGTCAGATTATTTCATTTGAAATACATTGCATAATGACTTCAGGGGCTTTGAGGGATGCTTGGTCAAGCATAGCCTATACTTCAGAAGGCAAATGATGATTTAGCCGTACAACGCTTGGAAAGGCAACATCTTAGTTATTTTATTGTTTTTGATCCTATAGGCCAGAAGTTCACTAGGCAAATACTGGGGGAATGGGGGGTCAGCCATAGCCATTTTCCGGAGGGTTGCAGTTAGAGTACCATTTCCACTCTCTACCATTCCATTGATTACAGGATAGTAGGGGTTGGAAAATACCAGTGTGGTTCCCATCAGTTTGGCTAAAACTTTTATCAGCGTTGAGCGGAAATTTTGCCCGTTATTGGAAGGAATGATGTTATGGAACCCATGTTGGATGATAATCCAATTATACAAGAACATGGTGGTAGCCTTTTCCAAAGCTGAGGGTAGAGATACTTCTTCAATCTACTATATTAAATGGTCCATGGCTAGTAGGAGGAACCAATGACCATTAGAGGCTTAAGTGAGAGGTCCCACAACATTAATGCTAATATTGTGGAATGATTCACAGGGTGGAACCACTGGATGTTGTCATAAGGGATTAGGTCTAGCTTGGCTCTTACATACCAGGAAGGACTCTAAAACATCCTGGATCCAAATAAGCATTCCTTCACAATAACATTGAGTTGTAAGCCACAAGTAGGTTTTACAAATTTCCCTGTGGTTGAATTGCTGATGTCACTCTAATATGACCTCAGTCCAAGCCAAAGGTCATACATAGGGCACCCACTTTTTAGACACAATTTGCATAATTGACCATTCTTGACTTTTAGATTTGCCGATTTATTCACTAATTCATTTAAAGGGTCAGGGATTCATCCTTCCATAAATGCGGTTGGGTTAGGAGGTTGTAGAGTCAATCCTCTTTAGGGTCAGTTAAAGTTTATGTTTATGAGATAGAAATCCACATTTTGGTAAATAGGCCCTGGTCAATGGATAAAAGAAAAGTCATAGTTTTGAAGTTTTAACGCTCGTTGGGTTAATCTCCCTTTGGGGTCCTTCATTTGCTATAACATCATAAGGAAGTATGATATGTGATGATGGTGAAATGTTCCCATTTAATAAGGTTGGAAATTCTTAATAGCCAGTAGGGCCGCCAAGAATTTGCATTCCATAATGCTATAATTGCGTTTTTTGATTTGGATAAGGTCTTACTTTGGTAGGTGATTGTGTGGTCCAATAAGTTTTTGTCATGTTGAGATAGTATAGCTCCTATGGCAATATCGCTAGCATTGGTAAAGAGGAGAAAAGACTTATCTAAATTTATGATATATGTACTGAAAAGTGGGAGAGAGACGTCTAGCAGATTAAAGGCCTGCTGTTGTTCTTCTTTCCAACTGAATGATATCCCTTTCTTCAGTAGATACACCAGAGGCTTGAAGGTGTCTGCAAAGTGGGGTATAAATTGGCAAAAAAATCCCACCATCTTTAAAGAAAACTTTTACGTCTTATAGAGATTTAGGGGGGTCATCTGAGCAATGGCAAGACCTTATCATCCATTGGGGATATTCCAGCTTTACTGATCTTATGGCCCAAAAAATCCATCTCGCTCTGAAAGAAAAGCATTTTGACAGCTTTAGTTTTAAAGACAACTGACGTAATTGCTGAAAGACTTGCCTGAGGTGATCTAGGTGTTCACTAAATGTTCTTAAAGAAATGGCAATATTGTCAAGTTAAACTAGCACACAGATTTATTTAAAATTGCCTAGAAGTCCGTCCAAAGTGCATTGGAAGGTAGCAGGGGCGTTACACAACTCCTACGGCATTCAAACGGGCTTGAATATTCCTTCACTTGTGATGAGAGCGCATTTTTCACAAGCTTTTTGGGACAAATCTACTTGAAATTACCCGCTGGAGAGATCCATAGCCAAGAAATAGTGAAACCCTGACATCAAGCGTGATAAATCATCTGTACGCAGCAATGGATAGCTGTCTTTTTGAGTGATAGAATTGAGGTGGCGATATTCCATGACAACACGGTGGCCACCATCCTTCTTCTGAATTGATAAGAGTTGGGAAGCCCATGAGCTTTTAGAAGGCACTATTAAACCAGTCTTTAACAGTTGCTGTAACTCTAAGGCCACTTGGGCTTCCTCCGCTTTGGATTGATGGTATGGCTGGGATTTGAATGGAGAGTGAGCCTCAGTCTAGATTTGATAAATTATCCTGGATATTTTCCCATAATCACTTGGTTCCAAGGAAAAATATTGCCATACTTCTCAAAGAATTCTTTGAAATTCTGGCATTTGTTAGGGGTTAGATTTTCTTTAATTCTACTTTCAACCAGAGCTATGGTATGTAGGGGATCAAATCTAAAACCTGTAACGATCCAAAAGAACTCAAATCGGCAATATTCTTAATAAGACATAGTTTTGCATAAGCAATAGGGGCATGCCAAGGGAATTGGAAGGTTTTAGCGGTTAAAATCTTAATGAAATAAGGATAGATTTCCCTTAGGCAGGATCCGAGATCCCTGGGCAGGTCAAAGCTTCCTTGATGGAAGGGTTTGGATGCCCATTAAGCTCCAAAATTTAATTAGGAGGTGTTAGAATTTGTATCCCCCATATTTACAATAACTTGTGAGCCAGAGGGTATCTTAATAGGATGGGGGCATATAGAGGGGTCCCATCTTAGGCGTCCACAGCCTCAGGGGGTAACTTAGTTTCCTCCCCATAAGACTTGGTATATAACTTTGCAAATAGAGGACGGGTATGTAAGGAGGAATTTCCGTTTCTTGGGTCTCCTTTACTTTTGACAGGGAGTTTGAATAATTAAAGAACCAAATACCCTAGTAGGGATAGGTACTTTTCATTATGGTTGATGATGCAATTGAATTCCAAATCAATTGGACCCCAATAAGCAACTAAAAAATATAATTTTTTAACATAATATTGGGGGAATTAATTATAAGTTTCCTGAATTGAAGGGTAAAGCAGAATACGCTCCAGTCGCCTTAGTAGACTGACTACTTGCCGTCCCATATTCAGCTTTGTGAATCAAGTCCAGAGCCATTTCTATCGTTTGGATAAGTCGGGAGAAAATAACGTTAACTGGAGAACTGGTATCAATTATCACCAGGACTTCAATCTTATGTAAGACTACCTTGACTTAAACCACCAAAGATACAAACTGGGAAATAATAGCTATTAGAATTTCATTAGGGATTTGCAGCAAACCAAGCGGAGGATTTTGCAATGGCCAAGCTCAGGGCTGTTTAATGCATTTAAAAGTTTCATCTTCCAATGCTTGGCTTTTCAGAAGAGTTGACTGCCAAAATTTATTTGGGTAACTGAGCAATATAAAGGTAAGAAAGCTGGAGCATTTTATTCCCTTGAATAGACAGAGGTACTTCAACTTCAGATGGGGCAGCTAACATAAAACAACCTGAAGTGATGTGTATACAGCTAGAACTAGAATAAGGGTCTTGAAACACTTAATTTTGTCAGCATAGGGAACCTCTTGCCTTATACTGACTGATCTTTTGCCGCTTTACATTAAAGTATGTGACAAAAGTTCACAGTGTGGTTAGTTCTCTTGCAATGGGTGCAGTATATTCAGGTGCAGGTGAGTCAGGAAATAACAGCTAATACTTGGGAACGGAGCTTATTGTTGTTAAGACGAGGTGGCCTGACACTTTTGTGTAGTTTGGCTGGAATTTCCAAAATAGCTCCTTTAATATGGAGTAGTGACGTCAAGTTGGATTTCATCGTTTTTAGATAAAGTAGGATATAAGGCATATTTTAAATTCTGAAAACAAGGCGGTGATGGCATCATCTAATGTAAGATGATTTCCATCAACCAGAGTTTGAGCCTTGAGGTAGAGATGGTGGGAGAATTCGCTGATTTTTCACCTCAATTAAGGCTGATGCCCATGAAGGTCTGTTTTTGGTTGGATAAGGTTAATTCGCTCACAAAATTCTGAATCAAGCCAGTCTTGGCGTCAGTCCAAGTATGACAATGTATCAGATGGGGGGCCATAATATCTTTAGCCATGTAACTAAGACAGTTTGTCAGGTGTCTAAGCCATTAATGATCAGTCACTTCCTTATAGAAACTTAGTAGCAATATAAGCAAGAAAAGATACTTTTCTCTAGGGGATGTATTTTTCTATGAACGAAGCAATAAACGTACCACTTGGAGGGTTGGAGGCCTACAGCATGAACTGATACTGGGACCACGCTTTCACCTAACGAAGAAGTGGTTTCAGGAAAATGCTTGAGGTTGAAGCGCATCCACTTGACACTGAAATTCATTAATACGATAAATTATTAAATATACTTGTTCATGAGTGGCACTGAGAGCCAATTTTAAGGTGAAAAGTTGGTTTAATTGCACATTTCATTTTTAAAGCGATATTGGCAGCTTGGAGTTTAAGTTTATTTTTTTGGTGGTGAGCACTCTTTGCTCCAATCCACATACCACAGCAGGTAGGTCTGCTAAGGTCCCAAGGCGTTCATGATAAGCAGGTAAGGACACTTTGAGGGAGAGGGGAACTCCATCCTGAGTAAGTTGGGCTCCTTAGGTGATGCATCCCAATTGGACATCAAGTTTTTACGTTCTGAATTAACGCTTGGAGGCGTTTGTCTGGGATTTCTGGGTCAACACTGTGACCTGCGGTCCTCTTAGCCCAGGGGTCCCTGTCCACCATCCCGTCCATCATGACCGGGGGGTCCTCATTCACCATCTTGTCTGTTATTACCAGGAGGTCCCCGTTCACCATCACGTCCATCATAACTGGGGTGGCCGCGCTCACCAAGCACTCCTTGTGGCTCTAAAGAATGGAAAATATTCTGTCCATCACGTAAATCATAGATCATTTCCTCCAATGTCTGGAGGCGTTCATCCACAGAGGTGCTATAGTTATCATTTTAGATTATACTTTGTGGGTACAATATATGACCTGATTATGGATAATGACCTCTAGTTGACTAAAACGATTAGTGAGTTCAATCCAAACAGAACTAATGACTACTTATTCCAGATGGGTTAACACATCTTCTATCTCATTAATAAGGTGCTGATTTTCTAATATAGCATTTTGGTTCTCATTAATGAACTGGGAGGCAGACTGGTAGAATTGGAGGAGCTGTGAGTGTATTGTTTCTGATAACTGCAAGTGGCAGAGTAATTTCTGATGATGGAACCCCATTAGTTGAATTAGATGGTACAAGGTGGGATGAACAAAGTGACGCAAATAGCATTCTGTACATCCAGCTCCAACCTGTTTTATATCAAGCAAAGAACTTTGAGCCAAGATCATCATAGAGGCTGGTACTGCGAGAGCCCATCTTCTATTAGCTTGGCCTCCAGAGACAAAGGTCCCGGATAAGAGGATTGGAAGAGCTTCAGCGAAGTCTGATAAGTGTGAATTGTATTGTTTGGTGGATGGAGCTGAAGGGTCACCTCCATTGACAGGGGAATAGAACATCGCAGTTGGTCACTGTATCTCCTTCATTTATATTAATTTCCCGGTCACTGAGACAGGTGGCTTCACAATCTGAGGTGTATTTGAAGTCAAATTAGTATTGTCCATTGTTTTTTTTATTTTCATATTTTTTACCATAACTTGGTTTGGACCTGGCAGGGAGCACCAGTTTTGTCATGATCATGAGTACGTTACCACATATCCCTTGATAATATTAGGCCAGTGGACCCAATGCTTGAGGGTGTTGGATAATACCTTTGTGCTTCTATTGGTCAAGAACTCTTATTCCAAATATTTAGTCTGGTGTGGCAATTCCAAATAAAATACACCAGTTTCAACTTAAAATTGAGAAAAAAGAAAGTCAGTTTTATTGCTTAGTGCCACAATATAAAGAAAAATGAAAAGTTCTTTGGTAAAAATCCAAGCAGTCTAAGCTTAAATCTATATTTTCACAAAAATTGGGGATTCTACGGCAAGCCAATTATCTCAGTCAAATAGGCTTTGCTCACCGCATGGATCAGTTTTAAACCCCAAGATTAGATTGCTCTGAGGAAGCAAAAGTCGACTGCATAAGTTGGGGTTGATCCCCAACTTTGAGAGTCATTGAATTTCATTGAGGATTAATCCAGACAGGATTTTGGGTTATTTGGCAGATTAGGATCAATTCCCATCAGCTGAGACATCTAAATCTACAATTTGGGTTATGATATCAACAGTCATAGCAACATTGCTGCTATTTAAAAAATACTCACATCCCCACCACTTGAAAGCCTTCCAGTAGATGCCTCTTGTGTGGTCCAGTTTGCCAGAATGACCAACCAATTTTCCTATTGCAACTTTAGTTTGAGCTCCTAGAGGGTTTAGCACTTACATTGCTACTAACTTCATCCAGTTTGTCATTCCTAATGAAGCCAGGCACCTTGCAGGGTTCTGCGCCTTTGCAAAAAATTGCCCCTTTTAGTTGGACACCCACCTTGCAATTCCTTCCAAAACATAATTCACTCTACACTTGACGATTAATTTTGCCATGTTGAGTACAGCTGTACCCTCTGCCCCTTGTGCTTTGAGTTGGACCACTCAAAGTGCAAGAGTCCTTCCCTTGTAGCTTCAGTGGCCTCATCCTCTTCTCCCTCCAGCGTTGGCATAATGCCAATAAGGTAAAATTTTGATTGGGGTTTATTCTTTACTCCCCCTCCCTCAAATTCTTTGGGTGCTGCTACTACTGTACCATCCAAACAACTAGAGTTTTTTTTAAAAAACGTCTGAGCAGATTTCTGTTCAGGCCAAAGATAAATTAACTTAATTGATAGTTTAAGGGCCAACTTATCCCACCTCAGCCAATCATCTCCCTTTGATGACCCAAGTTTACCCATCTCAAAATTTATTTGAATCTCTCAAATTGGTGATTATGACAGTAAACCTTTCCAATTGTTAAATAATTATAACGGCCACATTATCCAACTTTAAAATAGATATTAATTTGGTCGCTTATGGGTTTTAACACCAATTAGTGTTTGTGGAAATTCATATATGAAAAATTAATTGGCTATAATCTTAGTTCCAATCCTAATGTTGATGCTAAATAATACCTAGCTGGGTGTAATCATTAATAGTTTTATACTTAAATTTGTTTGTTGGATTCTATATTCAATAATTAAATTCTTTTTATGAATCATTCAGGATGAGATGCCAATTAATTAAAGGAGTTTTTGGAGTTACCATATTGCTTTAATGCTTTTCTTGATGGTGGCTTTAGTTTGCTTGATCAATGCGGCCTGTCATCAATGATAAATTGTTACATCGCCTAAGAATGGCTTCTTGCTTGTAAAATGTTAATTTACTTGGGCTGGGTAAATGCCTTATAATGTGCTATTTTTGGAAGTCAGTTTGTAAGGACAATAAGTTAATTGTTGATGGATGCTAATTGGTGGATGGGTAACAGAAGAGTTATTTATCATAAATATGCTTTTTTTGGGTGCAAGTTTGTTGTTAATGGATGAGATATTAAAAGTGCAACTAAAGAATTGATCACTATACTTACCTACATAAACCCCTCGTTTGTTTTAATATAAGCAGAACTATACATTTTGAATATTTCTTAATTTCTTTGAAAGAGTTAATAGGGTTAATTACCCATGTCTCTCTCAGTACCTTGCTAAGGTAGATATAACTTGCCTTTAAGTGGATACCTGAGTGGGGTTGAAACCACTTGTAAAGAAAACTTGGCCGGATAATTGTCTCCATACAATTAGCATCTCTATACTCTTTACACATCAGTCAATAGAACCTGTGCAAAAAATTTATCAAAAAATTTACAATGTGTAATTTATGATTTTAATTAGACCGAACTTTTTCAGCCTTCCAAGAATAAACCTCAGCGCTACTTCTGCCATTTGAATAGTTTTGTAGCTCATAAAGCTCCCCATCAACTCTCTATCAAAGTGGCCACTGCCCCACCAACACCCTTACCAATAAATTCATGTGCCCATGGAGCCAAATATAAATGGTCTTCCCTGTCCTAATTTCCTGGCTGATTCCCTAAAGAGGACCAGGATGATTACAGGGAGCTTTCATTCGCCACAGGCTGTATTAAGTTTTCTTTAATTTAAAGTCAAATTCTTTGAAGTCTACATAATTATCAGTCATAATAGAACCAGCGGAATCTCCTAGTAGACTTCATGTCTCTGAGGAAATATCTTGCTGGAATTGAAGTTATTGCCAAGGCAAATCTCTTCTAAAAATGCAGAAAAAATATCAAATCAAAGCTATCCAATCTCTAGTAAAAACTAGGCAAAAGTTGAGGATTTGAAAAAGTATTACAATTATTGATTAAAATTCAGTAATACCTATAACTTTGGTAGAAGTTTTGGGATTGTGTAGGGTATGGTGACTTCTGAATGGCATGATGTTTTCTAACAATGCAGTGAAATCAGGAGAATTCAAAATGTCTCAATCTTTCTGGAAAAAAGTCAGAGGAATTAGTTTCTTTATAGATAGCAAGAGCTTTCTAGATAATTCTACGGAATCAGGAGGGATTTAGGATTTTAGTTGCTCATTTATGCGCTCATTGTTCATAGTCTTTTCAGTAGCTTCCATGGCGGTGGAACCCATCTGTAAAGTTGCAAATTACATTGCATTTGAGCCTCCTCCAAATTAGCAGTAACCCCATTATTCCTGACAGGATGCTCATGTACTGATACTGTAAATTTTTCTTGTTTGATCCTATTACCCTCATACGTGTCAAAACACTAAAATTATTCTGTATCTTCTAGAGCTGACCAACTATGTTACATCTCAGCTTTCTCATTACATCAAGGCTCTGCACATTGCGTGCCTCATTGATGAAGATAATTTGAAGTTTTTTAAAATTTTCCCCATTTTAATGATGCCCCCACTCTCTTTCTGTCCATTATCATACATGCTCTTATGTCTGCGCCAGAAGAAGATACCCTGACCCCATACTCATCCAATATGGCTGCTTAATATAGCTGTCGTGACATATAAGTTGTTTTTTATTTTTGGGCTTATTTGGCACCTGAAAATAAAGACATGTGGCTTATCCCTCTTGGGTTGGGCCCGCTTTTACTAAAAATAAAATCAGGATAAATCACATCTTTATCGCTCCACTAACTGGTGAGATTTAATCAACACCTCAGTCTATTTATTATTGCTATAGCAATATACAATGGTGGAACCTTATTCAAGAATTGCCTCGCCCAGTTGCTAACCAACACTATCCATTATGTGCACTTGTCTACTGACTTCCCAATATTATACTAGGTTTCACTATCATAGTCTATTTAAGCTCTTAAATGGAATATCCCCCTCTTCTAATTTTATTCTAATTTCCCTAATAATTTATTAAGACCACTTATTATTTAAACAGATACCTTTTTACATATCTTATATTTTTTTATTTTTATATTCCCTTGGACTGATATACCTTGATTAAAGTCAAGTCTATTATAATAAAGTCAAACTTTACAATCACCTTAGCAATGAATCATTCCATTAAGAGGAGTCAAGAGGAGTCAAAGAATTTATCCTTTAGTGACAAATTAAATCTGCTATGAATATTGATGATGCTACCAAGACTAGTAATCTTAGCCTTAAAAGGACCATCCACCTATCTCATAAACCAGATTTTAAAACACAGCCATAGATCCAAGCGCTCCACAAGGCAACCATAGGTGACAAGAGGCAAGTCTTCATTTGAGCGTCCAACCTACGGCTCAACCTGATGCAAGAGTGCATTAGTGACTAGAAGCTAGGTTGTTTTATCACAAAACCACTACACTTTGACCTCATGTTGGTAAAATCTAATTTTTTAACTGATCAAATGCTTTGTATTTTCTGCCTGGCGCCAAGAGACCTGTCAATCATAGGAGAGCTCATTACACCTTGATGGTGGTATGCAACCTGCCATCATCCAATTAAAACACACGACTTTACACTTACAAAATAAACTGAAGTTCAAGGCAAACCTTTATGCAGGTTTGCACATGTCAATCAAGTAATTGGGCATGATAGGCTCAATCATTAAATAAATGGTGACTTTTTGATCAATAAACATATTGATACTTTCAAAGCGCAAATACAGCAAAAAATAAGTTTTACATAAATATTAGTTAACTTAAGCTGCAGTATAATATAAATTATTTTTATTTAACCAAGGAAATCTGACCATGGGATTGACAATACCGAGCTCTGATGAGCAAAACTTATACTATGCTAAAATTTAAATGAACATAAAGAGATGAGTATATCACTCAAAAAGAATCAAAAAAATGAAAATAAAAGCTAAAATTAACCAATCAAGTCAGATGCTGTAAACCGCTATGCATCCATGGTGGGGGTGAGTCAGGATTGGGAGGCTCATCTTCCTCCTCTGTGTTGGACAGTGTACAGCAGAGTGCTGAGAGCATGGGCGTGGGTGCATCCTCAAAATGGGGGTCAAGATAGCAAAGTGGCTTGGGAAGCCTGAATTTAGCTATATAAAGGGTTGTGATAGATTCATAAAGGGTTTTTTCAGCCTTGAAGTGAACTTTAAGTAGCGTGGTAAAGGTGGTGATATTGTTGCTGATATTGTGGGTGTTAAAGTCAAATTTTTTGACCATTGTAACTTTTTGTACTGCCTTGTGAGCAACTTGTTGGAATCAGAGCAATTTTTTTTATATATTTGTTGCATGGGGGGAAGGACAGGGGTGGGTACCCCCTTGCCAAGACTGCAACTGATTTCACTAAGGCCTTTCAGAGGAGGTGACAATTAGGGGAGGCAACAGCCTCTTTGGTGAGTTGGTGGTCACTTTGATATTCATCTGCATCTGAGTGTAGAGCATAGCAGCGAGTTGGTAATTGTCACGATTCTGATATGACTGGATGATAAGCCCTAAGTTGATATGGTGGAACAGATGGAATCCGCCAAGTTGATATGAGTATGATTATTTGAGCGCTTTGAAATGAGGCAATATTGGGTTGTAAGGGAAATCGCCTTGGATTAGGTGATTAGGAAATTAATGAATGAAGAATTGCCGGAACCAATGAGATATGGCGAAGTGAATTACTAAGCCATGAAAGTGGTATCATTTGAAGTCACTATGATACAAGTGAGATGAGATGATCAAGTAAAAGGAGGTTGTTAATAGTTTAGAGTGAGCAAAACAGTGATGATCCGCTGTGTTTATCATATTAAATAAAGAAGCATAGTGGAAGCAAGTGCTCCATATTTATTAAATAAAGTTTGTTTCTGTTAGTTCAAGGGCAACGATCCTTATATCTTTGGTTCTAATGCTCAGTGGGTTGAACCCTGTGCAAAATTGCTTACAGCGTATCTCAACGATAACACCAATTTCATAACAGGAATTGAGCCACATATTATACGTTTAGGTACATTTTGAGGCCTGGTTCCTTGAGTGAGTTGAGGATGGGATTTCCCAACTCATCAACTTTCTCCAAATAATCCCAGGGATTTTGGTTGAAGATGATAGGTTGATCAGCATATTGGTGGGCTGAATTGTGTGTCTGGGTGGGTTTTTTGGATTTACTGGTGTCCATGCTGGCTCCTGATTAGTTGGAGTAGGAGTGGTGGTTTGGCATGTTAGTTCCTTATTGGTTGAATCCGTGGAAGTTGCATCTACAATTTTGGGTGGAAGGGGAGGGAGGATTGTGCCCCATTCAAAAAAGTTTTTATGTCAGCTATGGAAGCATTATGGGGGAGTTGAGCGTGTGGGCTCCATCTTGGGCTATGGTGGGCAGCACCGCTTTGAGTGATCCAGGTCAAAACAAATGGGGCAGATCATGCGCCACTTATCTACTCTGGCCCAGAAAGGGTGGTTGGGGCAGATGGGACAACAGTGCGAGGGGGAATCAAAATGGCAATTTTACTTGATATTGGTCATATGGTTGCAAAGGCGCGAGGGCCCACTAGTCAGTTGGCTTCTTTGGGAACCACAAATTGTAAAATGGGGTCAGCGCCATATAGTGACAATCCAGCTATTATTTTGTTGTATAAAGTTTCAGGGGGAAGGTGGGTGGAAATGCCTGTAAATTGAACCACAAAGTGGTGTCATCAGCCATCTAGTACTAAAAAAAGTGGTGTCATCAGGCAAATGGGTGTGAGTGGTTGGGATGGGGGTTTCCTTGAACACCAGGGGAATGTTGGCTGCAATTGCAGCATCTGTTTTGCAAGTGAAGCTGAGATTGAAGTACCTCTTATAGGGGAAGAAGTCAATAAAGCCTGAAGGCTGCATAAGCGTCTGGGCTAATCTATTATTTGTTTGTCATTGTAGGGAAACTAGTTTCCATATTCAGCTTGGAGGCTGAATCACAGCTTGCTTTGGGGGAGCTCAATGGGGCTATCAGGCACCGTTTGAGAACATGCGAGGTGGAGGGCGAGGTCCTTGGGGGAATGTTTCAACCTGAGTAATTGGGGGCTGATCAATCTGGTTTAAAAACATTTCCCCACTGGGTGGAAGATGCTAGGGGTGTTTTGCCACTACCCCATTTTAGAGCAGCAGGCGGTCAGGCCAAGGACATTGGTGGTTTGCTGTTTGTCAGTTTTTTGGAGTTGTTTAGTTCTTCTGTAATTTTAAATTTGCTCAAATGTGTTATCAAGTGGATAGAAAAGCAGTATAATATAAATCATACTCAGTAGGTAAGTAATAGCATGTATAATTGAGTCAACCTTGCTCCAAGAGCTATGTTGCTTGAATTAATAAAAGCTTAAATTCCTCTTAAATGCTTGTAAAAGTAATAATAAGTGTACAGGGCATAAATTTTATTGATTAAATAAAATGTGCTACTCGAATGTTTTAATTTTAAATGGTTCTCTTATCTTATGAAGTCAATATATAGGGGAAGAAAGTTTCTGTTATTGATTATAAAGTTATTATAATAGTTGATGGTCCCTAAGAATTGAGTAATCTACTGCATTATTATAGGGCCTTAATATTGTTAGTTCAAACTTTTCATTTCTTGTCTTTAAGGTGTAGATATATATCCTAAAGAATATTTGGGTACACAAGACCATTTATGAGCTATAAATAATACTGTCTTTAACCCTAAAATATATTACTAAACCTTCAGGTAGATGTTAAAATTTCATATTCTAATAAAGATATCCTCAGGGTAGACAGTAAAGCAACTATTGATCCAAGTCTTGAAATAGGTTGATCATTTCCTTTTAAAAGTTTTGCAGTGCAATTAAATAGAAAAAGTTCTTTTAAGTATAATTGAACTGAGCGTACTTGTAGACAAAGTAATCTTTTGGATTGTATCTTTATCTATTATAGTTGATTATATATAGAGACAATAATAATTTCAGTAAATTTGGCCCATTATTCATGGTGTTAGAAATATAATATTTAGATTAGAGTAAAAGTTTATTTTATACAAAGTATAAAATAACCGCACATCTTGAGTCTACAAAATCATTGAGTAACAACTACTGAGAAGTCCCATGAGGATTTTAAAATCAAATAATACACTGGCTTGTACTTTTTGATTTTTCTTAACAGTTTTTTGCATCTTTGTGTAAAATATAAGGCCTTTAGTGATTTGTTTTTGAGCTTTTGACATTAAGAAAGTGTTAAATAAGGTTAATTAAGGGAACACATTGCTATCTGGACAATATGTTCTCATAATTTTTCTACCAGTTTAAGAAACTATTCTCTTTAAGGCTCATCAAGAATCCTGAATTTTAAGATTGTAAGATTTTGTTGTACATGTAAAAAATTAGTTGCACCATGGATATCCTTTTGATAGTCTAGTACTCTAGTAGAGAATTGTTCCATTTTCTGGTTTAATATTCCACTGGTTACTTCTAAAATTGATAAATACCCCAATTTTTTGGAGTGTTTGGATTTATAGCAGAATGAGAAATTATACTTGGTCTGTGGGATCTAGGTTTATTGAAGATGCAGGTGCTATTCTTCCCTGTATTTCCACAATAATTTTTTCAGGATAAGGTTTACTCTCTACTGCTGGATTGAATATTTTCAGGAGAGTTTTTAGACCACTTATGTAAAAAATATTAATATTATAAACTAAACCAAAGGGTCAATTTTATCAGTTTTTATTAAGTTGCCTCATGAGGATTAAAAGCAAACCCTATTAATAAAGTGATGCTTAGTATATAAAATGTATCAAAGCTCAAAGTTTTTTCAGACGGGAAATTTGGTATAAGTTGGGTGCATCTAAATTTAGTAATATGGGCCTTCAACCTATCAGAGCTCTCAAAGCTCACCTCACTTGGACAAAATGGCCGATGGAAAGTCAGTAGCAGGTAGGACTAGTCCATTATGTAACAATTTAATATATTAAACCAATCAATGGGCTCACCAATGCCCTGAACTGAGATAGCGAATAGCAAAGGCGGTCCATGGAGTTCCTGGCCTATCATACGCCGTGCGTGGAGGTTTTCTGGATTTTATCCTCCTTTCCCATTCATTCAATTTCCCTTAATCAGTGCAGTATCGTCCCCAGGTTGGCCCACCTCAAATAAAATAAAACCAATCAATGAGCTGGAAAATATTAGCACCTTGCAGGACCCCTTTAACACTATAAAATGAGGTGGTCTCCGCCTAGGTGTGTGAATTAAACTAGAAGTGGCCTATGGAAGAACCTCAGACAGACTCCCCTGATTCTGCTGCATGGTCAGTGCAATCTGACTGCCCAAACTTGTGCTATTTGTCTGAGAATAATTATTAAAATGTTAACCCAATTTAAGGGTTTCCACTGAGAAATAGCCAGGGTCTTTTGTCTATTTTGTCCTTATTATTAACTAGAGCACTCTTATTACAAAATTTGACTTGTAATTGTCCAACATGGTCAAAATACTACAAATTTGATGGCGTTCACCCTACTGATATTTTACCCATAGATCAAAAAACATCCACATAAAGTTATCTAAGAGCCATTAACTTTAAGAAAATCCATATACCTTTTTGGAGAAAATGACTTTACCAAATCTCAGACATGAATTTTTGGTAAAAATAAAATCTTAAAAGATCTATTATATAAATGTTAAGTAAACACTTCAAAAGAGGGATCTTTGTATGTGAGGGGCTCTATGAATGGTAACAATTTAGTTATTTAATTAGAATTATAATTTTTTGAGGAAAATAGACCGTTTAAGTCTTTTCTTAATGTGGTGCTTTTTTTAAAAAGTCTCCAAGAGCCACAAGATTTATTTCCTAAAAGCAAGTGAATAATATATAATTGGGTTATTATGTGGTGATATTTTAGGTTTTTTTTTGTAATATTGAGGGAGCCAGTGGAGTATATTTTCATGACTTTCTTAATCAGTTGAGTTTTCTTGATGGAATTTTTAAAGTTTAAAAATAATTTTAATAAGCCTTGGGTTGGTTAGTTTATTCTATTTCAATTTAACGGTTTGTAATATAGAGGAAGTGGTAGTCACCTTGCTTCCCATCAATTTATGTAGTTTTAATCAGATCTCCATAGAACTTGCTTAGGTTTAGGTGTTTCATAATTTAAAAATCATTTAATCATATTAGTAATAATAAAACTTATTCTTTAAGAGTTATTTCTGGGTTTTTTATTTTCTTTTTATTGGAAGCATATTCTTTTAGTAAAAATACCAGCTGGCTGATGTCATCATAGGGATTTTATTAAAACTTAATTTGCTTTAATGTTTTTTATGGTTTAATGGCATATTAATTTAGCTTCTTATTTGTATTAATAATCCTGGTACCATGAGGATCAAACTTTGGGTTGTAATAAGATGCTTGGTCTAGGAAGACTAGACATGGTCTAAGATAAATAGTTCTCATTATAATGGCACTGTCCATCAATATAATTTATTTGACATTGATTAAAAGCTGCTTTACACAGTCTTGAATAATTTTTGGGGTAAATTAATAGAATTACTTAGTTGTTTGTTAGGCCTTTGACTCTTGACCATCACTGTCATCTATTGTAGTTGCTCAACCAGGGCATGGACCAGAGGCTCATTTCAGAAGGTGACACATCAATATATATGTATGTATGTATGTATGTATGTATGTATGTATGTATGTATGTATGTATGTATGTATGTATGTATGTATGTATGTATGTATGTATGTATGTATGTATGTATGTATGTATGTATGTATGTATGTATGTATGTATGTATGTATGTATGTATGTATGTATGTATGTATGTATGTATGTATGTATGTATGTATGTATGTATGTATGTATGTATGTATGTATGTATGTATGTATGTATGTATGTATGTATGTATGTATGTATGTATGTATGTATGTATGTATGTATGTATGTATGTATGTATGTATGTATGTATGTATGTATGTATGTATGTATGTATGTATGTATGTATGTATGTATGTATGTATGTATGTATGTATGTATGTATGTATGTATGTATGTATGTATGTATGTATGTATGTATGTATGTATGTATGTATGTATGTATGTATGTATGTATGTATGTATGTATGTATGTATGTATGTATGTATGTATGTATGTATGTATGTATGTATGTATGTATGTATGTATGTATGTATGTATGTATGTATGTATGTATGTATGTATGTATGTATGTATGTATGTATGTATGTATATATACTGAAAGTGTCTTTAGTATATGGCTATTTCCAGTGTTGTGCATGAGTTCTTTTAGGATGTTAAACAAAAGGTTTTGTTCCCATCTGATGGTAAGTAATATATATTTCTTAAAGGCAGAATGCCTGGTAGGTAAGGTGGTCTGTATCTGTACTTTATTGAAATACTAGCAGAATGCCCGTGCTTTGATACAGTGTTTATAGCTTTCCAGATGATTTGATCATAATTTTTAATCTAATAGAGTGGTGTTACACGTCGTTGCTCATGTATAACAAACAAATGATTAAAATTGAGTATTTTAGCTTTTATATCATAATTAAAACCCTTAAACCACTTAGCTTAAAGCATCAAACATACAAAATCAACTAATTACCAACTGCTTGGTAAAACCAAACTAAATTTTAACAAACAACCAAAAACCACCAACAACTTACCTAAACCAATCAACTCATCAAATCAACCATTCACTAACTGCATACTAAAGCCATCAAGCTTATTTAACTAAGGTAAGCCGACCAGGGGACAGACATTACCAAATATATGTGAAACTAAGAGAATAACTAAGAAATATAAAAATTGGGCACCCCAGGGTACTCAAGTTATCCCTGTTGCCAGTGGGACTGCCAGGTATGGGGGTTGGTGCACTACTCTGAGGGGGTTTCCCTGCTATGGAGCAGGTGTGAAGGAAAGGGTCTGTGTGGAGGAACCAGAGTGGGAACCATGATTTTATGAGCGCCTTTTGTCTTGGTCTCATATATCCATAGAGCTAGGCTTGGAAGTGCTCTAGTAAGTGGACATGGAATCTGTTAATAATCCCATGAATGGTTGGGACCGTGCCCTTGAATTCATCTAATGAAATTGTGTGTATTGTCCACATTGCAATGGGTATTATTAGGGAGCGGAGGGTAGATGGGATTGGTGACTCGATCTGGAGCGCGAAGATACTTTTTGATATTGAGAATTCCTGTTCTTTTTGAATCTTGAGCAGGCGTGCGACTTCCTGCCATATAGCTTTGGTTGGGGGGATGTTTCTAGGCGTTGGTGTAGGGATCCCTCCCCTCCACATACTGCACATGTTTTGTGGAGGGTGTTGGAGCGGTCCGCCGTCCTATAGGTCCTTCTCAAACAGCGTCAGGCGTTTGCTCTTATCCTTGGTTGTAGGAGTCGGTGGTGTGTCATTTTCCACATTGCTTTCTGTGTGGTTAAATCATAGGGAATGTCCAGCATATCTAGTATTCTATCCTAGTTATGCTTGGGGTTGTTGCGAGCATATCCCTCTGGGGGTGGTTTTCTGTGCCATCAAGCTTATTAATCAATCTAAAATCATCAACCGCTTGGCAAAAAATTTGAAATAACAATCAAACAAATAATAAATTGCTCAGTTGTAATGATATACTGATTACCATTAAAACATATAGCATTTTCACTTCTCACATTGTCAGAAAATTGGATGCTTGACTAGTGGAAAATAATGTCCATGGGTCAAATTGTTTTATTAATATAAAAAATCTGAGTCAAATTCTCAGCAGAATAGTTACAATCAGAGTAATACTATTACTCCTAACCCTTGGCCAGAATACTTAAATTGAAGTAAGAAGGTCCGTCTGAACCCTCAGCAGAATAGGCAAACTAATGAGCAATCTCAATTGTGCAAGAATTTGAATTTAGTGCTAACACCTGAGAGAAAATAATCCATTTTTATAGACTTGAAGGGGTTCCAAAAGTTGAAAATGCTTTTTACCAATCAATAACTAAATAAACCTTTAATAAATAAAAGTGAGAATATTTTAATGGCAGGTGATTGGTAACAATATATTGAGACATTTCTGCATGGATCATTGTACATGCTGCTGACCAATCACCTAGTACTGAGCCATACAGAATAGAAAATTTTTAGAAAATCTTGATAGGCTGATTTTTTATTTAGCTAGAAATGGTCCTCTCAATCATAATCGCACCACTTAGGATTCAAAACGCGTCACATTGAATAGAAATTCAGATCAAAATACAGATAATAATCAATATGAGTCTTGACCTCAAATAAATTGGATTAATGTGAATATTGACAACTCAAAGGATAGTATTTAAAAGCTTATCAATGCATTGATTCCCATAAAGTGTTCCAAATATCGCCATGAGGAAACAACCCCTGAAGCCTAGCCACCTTTGTGGGCCCTAGAATTAATCATAAATTCCAATTTATATGAAGGTATCGCATGGAAATAGTCTTGACCCAGTCAATGACTATGGGTTTTTCCTAAAAAATGGATTATAAAAACCCAAAGTTATTTTTTAAATAAAGTATCAGTTATCATAGCCATCTTAATTGTAAACTTATAGCCTATTTAAGGTCTACTTTTTAGTCCCAAATTCTCAGACAGCTGCCAAGTTTTGCAGTACTTCTTTAAGCTGTTATGTTGTTGAGATCCTGCAGCCAAGCACCTGCAAGCAGCTCTTTGCCAGTATTTCACTTTCTGGTGTCACTACAGGGGGAACTGTACTCCACAATCTAAGTTTTTTACAATCAAGATGGAAGATGCTCCTGTTGCTAGCGTAACTGGATGGATAAGAAATGGGGATGGTGAAGAGGATCACTGGATGTATAGCCCTCTTACCATTACCTTTGAGGATGACCAAATTGATCGTGTGGTTATACCAGAGTCACAATGGATTACCTAACCTGCAACTGAAGTGGTTAGAAACCTGACTCATGTTATACTGAATCCTGGAGATATCACTCCTTGTGAAAAAGATTCTTGGTGGAAGATCTCCTGATGCTCCTCTATGAAACCAGAGCCCTCCCAGACACTTACAGTCAACTAACTAATTTAACTACCTACATCCTAAAGTTTGCTCACCCCTCTATGTTTCACATGATCCACCTGCTGGGTTACACCATGAAGAGCTGCAACACCATCTGGTGAATCATTAGCATTGAGGCTAGCTTATGACATATATACAACTTGTACTCTAATCATGTAGGAAAGGCGAAATCTGGAGTTGAAGGAAACCGCATATTTAATGTTTAGCTACATGGGCAAATTAGCACAATTGATACCAGAATAGTTAATTATGTTAAAGAGGCATGAAGATATTTATGAAGAGTTGGATATGTCCGCCACTATGACGCGCTTTTTATTTAAAGAATTTGCAAAGGAGATTATGAAACATGAAGAGAAAACTCACAGTAAACTTTTATCTCAAGAGTCTACTTCTCAGCAGGATGATGAACAGAGAATAGCCGCTATAGAACAACAATTAGCCCAAGCCATGTCTTACATTATAGAGCTTGAACGGCGTCCCTCTCAAGGGTAACATGGGTCCTCTCCAGCTCTAGAAGCCAAAATTGCTCAATTGGAAAAGTAGTTAAAGCTGAAGGCATCTCTCAAAGATGCCAAGGAATTTGGATTGATAATTCAATGATTATGTGAATAAAGTTTAGAGTGTCAAGAGCACCATTGAATGGTCTTATTTGTTTAAAATATTATACACTTATATGTATCAAGTGGAGATTTATTACAAACAGGTAAAGCCTGATCTGCATTTAAAAGGATCCTGCCCTCCTGATATGAGGGGTGCAAGAAAATGAAGGGGGACCTTCAAAAGCATGTTGAGGCGGTGGAAGCTGATCAACTTAACTTTAGCTTTCTCTTATCTAACCTTTGTTTCAAAGTTAGGAAAACTTGGAAGCCAGGAAAATGAACTTATGATTCACAAGCTTTCAATGAAGGCTAGAATGACTCTATGAAAATCCGCCTATTGAAAGCCTCATGAAGCCATGGGAACCAGGCTTGATGCTATCCAAGGGCAAATTGATTGGCTTTCCTGTTCCTTTGAACAGATGAACATCTACTCTGAAATAACTGGACATGATTCTCCTGCTGTCCATGCCCTCACTGGGAGTGATCTCATCTCTTTCAAACCTACTTTTAAGTATAAGTTTACCCCTGGCGAGGGTTCATGGTTTCGTTTATATACATTTATGAATCTGCAATGGAAGGGGCGACCAATCACCAAAAAATCAAGAATATTCTCTCCTGCATAAGTTAAATGTCCCAATAAGTAACGATTTATCACATGGATGCCCTTAGTACATGGCCAGATGTTAAGGAGACGCTTAATGACAAGCTTGGCTCAAATCATAGCTTAAGCACGAAAGATAGGTCTTTATGTGCATTAGCATGCAGAAGGAAAAATTGTTTGCCACTTTTGCTGATTAGTTCTACATTGAAGCCCAGACGCTGATAACCTCTAAGATGTTAACTCTTAATGACGCTGTTGCTGCCATCATGAATGAGTTGGCTTCCCATCCTTCTCAGGCGATGCACATCACCTCAGCGAAGTGTTACTTCTGGAATGTTCACAATATCAAGGAGGCTCTGCTATATGTTGCTGATTTCCATAAACTTGGTATTACCCATTGAGTTGTGTTGAAACCCCTAGTTTTGAAAATTGAGGATCAAAAACCAAAGCCAAAGCAAACTGAGCGCCTCAAGTGCACCTACTGTAACAAGGTTGGTCATGTTGATTATGTGTTTTATAAGAAGAGAGATGACACTAGAGAGCAGGGAAAATATTTGTCAGCGTAGGAATACGCACCCCTATTGCCAAGAAACTGATGTTTCTGACTCCGCCCCTTCTTCTATTGCCCATTTGACCTATATAGATAACCTCTCTGATGAATAATCTGAAGGAAGTTATGAAGATGTTGGATGCCATGTCTTAGGAACGCCAGCTAAAGTCAAAATTCCAGAATGGGTGAATGCTGGAGGAGTGGTTGATACCATGATACCCGATGAAACTTATCTTGTTCAAGTTCTGGGGTATCCTGAAGTGATAAATACTTCCAGAAATGCCGACCTGTTCATTGCTTTGTTAATACAACCTATTTAGCATGCTCATATCTTGCAATCTAACAAGGAGAGATGATCCAAGACAGCTCAAAAACTTAATTTCACTTTTTTATATATGAGGTCCCAGGGTACACCTATTTTTGGTATATATTATAACCAAGGTAGAGGTTTTCATTCAGAAGGTATGGGTTATGGCCATCCTTACATGGGCTCTATAATCAATGTCATATCCTCAAGCTTATCAAGAAAATTAATCTGGAACCCAACTTGGAAAACTACCAAGAGTATGGGATTACAGTTTCAAACAGTACTAGTTCTATTGGGGCATACTCCTCCTTGCCATTTGAATTAGGAAGCTTATTATATCAGCACCCGCTGTGGACTTGGATAACAATAATTACAATATGCTTATTGGCACTCAGTTCATGAAAATTATGACAGAATCAACATGAAGCAGGGGTTTCTCTCCCTTCTCAACTATGAGGTTCCTCTGGCTTTAAACAATAAAAATCCCAGCAAGAAAGAATAAACTTGCCTTGTTGAGTACCCTTCTTCTGCATTATCTTTACATTCTGCAACGTACAGGCAAAATTTAAAGAAATTGCCTGATTTGGTGGATGCTTTAAAGGGCATTCATATTTATGCTTCAGAAGATATAATTACCAATCCTGGAGAAAACAAATAATTGGCACCAAGGTTACCTTAAAAAGCCCCCCACACTGCTTATTATGCATAACAAGCATCGATGGAGTTAGTCCTTTAGAGCCTTGAATATTGCCTGGTATATAGATTCTGCTACCAGCGATCTATCTTTATCTATTGGGGAATCACACTAACAAGGTATCTCTGTGAAAAACCATCAAGAGATGGGAAAAGGCCTGCTGGTTACAATATAAAATAATTAAGAAAATAATTCTCTTGGTAAAATGTTAGCTGTGGGACTACCTACTGACAAATTATTATGTACTTCTTCTAACGTTCATATTTCAGATGAATTAACCCCATATGAGCTTATAAATTTACTCTTTAATAGATGCCTATAGTGATATTTTTAAATCTAATACTGACTATGGACACATGATTAGAGCCACACAGTTGATGTTGGGGATACTAGTACAATCTAGTCCAAACCTTATCATGAACAAAGGTTAAAAAGCAACAAATGAGTACAGAGCTCAAGCAGTTACTAGACGCTGGACTACTAGTACCTTCTCAAAGCCCTAGGTTGTCCCCTATATTGCTCATTAAAAAGAAAAAAATGGAAAAAAGAACCTCCTTAAAAAAGCTATAAAATTGTGAAATTTTTGAGAAATTTGTGCCTTCTCAATAAAAAACCTTTTTGAAGGTAACACAATATTTTAAACTGACTTATAATAGGCATTTATAATATATACTCAGCAATGTATATTATAAGTTGCTTATGGTTTACACTTGGACCCAATCCAACAAAATATAAATTTGCAGATGTGAGAAGCCTTCTATAAGTTAGGTTGGAAGATGGCGCTGACTTCAAAAATATTTTCATTGAGGAGGCATGATTTCTTGATTATTTAATTCTTTTTAGAGTTTTTATAAAAGAGTTTTTCCCCTAAAATTTTTTTAAGAAGGTTCTTTGATTTTTCAAAGAACTTTACCCTCAGTTCTTTTTTAAAAAATATTGTATTTTTAAATATATTTTCTTTCCACTTTTATTAAAAAACACTATCTCTATATATCCTTTTTAAACCCCCACTTATCTCTATAAAAATAAAACTCATTGTATATATATTACTAGTGGAATACCTGTGCCTCGCTATGGAGTTTATAGCTTACCAGATGATTTGAATAATTATTTTATATGATATATACTACAAATAACCACCAACCACTCAGCCAACCCATTAAACTTATCAGATTAACCAAATTCTACCAACCACTTGACCAAACATAATTGCTCTATCAAATTACTAAATACCGCCAACCACTTAGTCATAGTAAAAAACTAACTAAACTAATAAATCAACCAAATCACTAAGCATCTTCCATAAACTATTGAACTTATTAAATTAACCAAAAATCATTCAGCCAAAACTAAACTGAACTATGAAATCAACCAAAAACTGCCAACCATTTGGCCAAATAAAATTAAACCTATAAAAACAAATAGATATAACCAAACCAAAATTGATACTCAAAACCAATTAAGCTTATCAAATCAACCATAACCACCAAACAATTGGCCAAAACTTATTTACTGTCAAATCACCAAAAACCCTTAATCAATTAGCCAAACCTAAACTGAACCTATTGAATCAACTAATGCACCACTATTATCAGCCAAACCCAATTAAACTATTGAATTAACCAAAAACCATTAACCCACCCTAAATTGATTAAACTTATAAATTCAATTAAATTACCAACCAATTGCCAAAATCATTTGATTCTATTAGATCAATCAAAATTTATCCTCTTTGTAAAATCATATTAAACTACCGCTTAATCAACCAAAAACCACAAATCACTCACCCAAAATCAATTGAATACATCAAATTGTTTGATTAACAACTAATCCATGATCTGAAACTGATGCAGAAATGACATAAAGATAGGATTCCACCAATCATTTTGTTGACAGTCAATCTGTGATTCTATAATCTGAAGTTTGATACCTTAACTTAATAATATTCAATCTGTAATATGAAGTCTGATATAAAAATGATATAATTTAAGATCTACCAATCATATCCTTGATAGATCAGGGAACTTTTATTTATATATTTGTCATGAGTCTATATGACTGGACAACAAGCCACAATTATGACTGACGGATCATTGGAGGAATTCTGCCAAAGATTCATTGGGCAGAATCCGCTGAGGATGTTTCAGAGTTATAAGTATCAATCGCCTTAGGATGAGGCAATAATGGGATATAATATTACATAATG